>SRLM01000291.1:251380-263887 GCA_015708895.1 Populus ilicifolia | reverse complement strand
TTGTTATTGTTGTTATTGTTATTATTGTTGTTATTGTATTGTTGTTATTTATAATTTGTACAATAACCTCCATGTGGTTCGACCCCGGTCTTGCCGAGTTATTTATTACTTCGACACTCCTGCACTTGGGAGAAGACATCAATTTTTTCATCGTGTCAAAAAAACAACTGTAAAAATCTTTCGAAATGAATTTTATTGGCGTGCCATGTTCAAGGACACGTATGCATTCTGCAAAACTCATGAAAATTGTTAAAAAGTTGATAATCATCAAAAAAATTTGTTTTATAATTCTCAACTGTATTTATTTCCTAGAGAGATAAGATCAAGATAGGCCAGTCCATTTATTGAGAACATGTGTGTTCTTATGAGGCTTTTGATATTGAGAATCCAAAGAATGACAATGTTTTTTAGGTAAATGGAAATCGTTTAAAAGCTTATTTTAATAATTTTTCTAGTGAAAAATGAATCCATTAGTTTGAATGATCCTATATATAAAGTTTGATTTTTATTTTTATTTTTATTTATTTTTTTATGACTCTTGGTTTGCTAGTCTCTTTCACGCCAATTAAATGGAAGATAATGGTACTTCGTAACTCTTAAGTCGGTTCTTTCAGTTTCCCATGATAATTAATATCTCTGTATATATTTGTTTAATTCTTTGTTCCTTCTCTTCTCTTTGCATTTTTTTTCACTTCTCATCTCAAAAAATAGACATCACTCTTGAAAAATTAAAAAAATATTTTCCTGCTTTGCCTCAAAATGTGATTACAAAAATTTACCAAGTTAGGTGTGCAAGATTGAGGTTGTTAATGAACCATGAAATTCTTGAATAGATTTGCTGGCTAATTGAAGCAATGGTTTGATTATCATGTAAGTCTTTCAATTCTTTCATTTCACATATACCTGGAATAGGTAAAAGCATTTTTTGTAAAGAAACATTATGCAAAACTACTGAAATTCTACCATTGATCTGCCAAATAGGCTAGCAATGCACAATGTTATTCTTTAGAAATAATATCTGTAAACCGTGAAGATAAAATACTATTCATTAAAGATGACCTGAGTAATGGATCTTTAGATAATCTTTTATTGACTTTTGAGATGCATCCTAGTGGAAATGTGTATCATGTAATTTATGATTTATGACCACTATTCCATAAAAAACATGATTGATATAGTCTTGGAAATTTGACTAAAAAAGACCTTATTTGCCATTTTTTAAGAAAAATGGATGAGAAGCCTATCCCCAACCTATAGAGGGTGTTTAAACCGTTCTTGAACATAAAAATAAAGGAAGATATGAGCCACAATCACAACTATGATTTGAGTTTTAGTTTGTAAAAACTAGTGTCTTTTGGTTAGTTTTATTAATAGCATAATATTTGTGTTTTGTTGTTTTTTATATTTATTTAAATGTGTTTCATGTTTGTCAGTGTTCATTATTTCATATGATGTCTTCTATTCTCTATCTTTCTACTTTAGAACATTGAGAATAATGTCTCATTTTGGTTGGGGGGAGAGGGTAGTAGTTGACAAAAAAACATTTAACAAACTGTGTTTTTTATTTCATAAAATATATGTAAAATTATTGTTACTAGAATGACAGAATAAAGGAGTTCTTTTGTTAAAGTGACTCTTGAGATGCATCTTAGTAACCATTCTTAATAAGGTCTATGATAATACTTCTTGAAATATTCAAGTTTACAAACTCTCGCATTATTATCAGTTAATTTTACTTATATACTTGTTTAACATGTATTTTTAAACTTTAATTTTCACACACACTTTAATATGTGATTGTTGGTTGCACATTGGATTATTACATTATTTATGTTCTTTTGTTAAAGGTAACAACTAAAGAAAATGAATAATATATAATTTGAAAAAAAAAACAGAAAAATAATGATAATAAAAATGTAGATAAGTTTGGTTTCGCAACTTCCCTAACATAAGCAATTAAGCCCGAAGGGGTGTCTCAACACTTAATACCCTAAAGTCAATTGACTTGGGAGCTTTGGCTCAATGCTTGTTACATGGGTTAAGGAGAAAAGCTTAAGAAAATTAAACATTGCACTATCTATGTATTGGTATCAACAACCCGAGTTACTAAGCTCGTAGGGATGTCTCAACACCTAATGCCCTAAAACTAATTGGTATGGAAGTCATTGGCAAAAAGCTCATTACATGGGTTAAAGATGTATTGTGTTTTAAGTTACATGTATATATATTTAAAAAAAAAAGAAAAAAAATCTCAACTCAAGAAAGTTAACCTTACATATTAAAACAAGAATTTTGTTTTTTTTTCAAGTAAAGCCCTATAACTATGTGTTGATATATTGAGCATAAAAGAAAGGTTTATTAATATCTTGTTTAAGAGGTATTGAATAGATATTTAAATTTAATGAGAGTTTGTTTATCCGAATAAATTAATGAAAGTTGAATGATGAATACCTTACCTTGTGAAATTTATAAATTAGTTTCTATTTTAATGTTTTAATTACTAGGGACTAGTGATAAGCTAGTTAGAGGAGTGTGATTATTATTTAAAAGTGTATTGTTATTAAGGTTTTATATTATCATTTTGCACTTGAAGTATCAAACTCTTTAATTAAAATATGTTTTATAATAACAGACCTAATAATATAAAATACCTTTAATTTATAGTAAATGTTAATTTTAAATACAAGCCTATCACATAAATAAAAGGATTGATTGATGAGTTTAAAAACTGAAATTGAAAGGACAAAGAAATGGTCAAACATAAAAAAGATATGTTGGTGTAGTCCAAATTGGAACACTGTTTGGTAATTAGGTCATATCTGAAGTTGTAGATCTTGAATTTAGGTCTAATTTATATGAATGAAAAGATAAGATATATGTCTACAAATTTTATATGTAGCCCAAGATTTAAAAATGTTATTTTTAAATCCAAATTGTTGCAATAACAAAAAAACTTTGAATTTGTCCTACAGCCCGTGCACTGTTTAGTTTTTAGCCCATATTTGAAGTTCTAGAAGTCTAAATGACCTTTATTTTTTTTTTTAGAAAGATGAGATAATTTCCCACTACTTTTATGTTTCAAGCGGTTTCAATTTTAACATTATGAATGACATTTTGGGCAGACAAGAGAAGATAAGAATTGTCATCAAGTCAAGAGTTGGTCACCCACTCATCAATTAATTATCAAATCAATAGTTCCTAATTTTGGTCTATAAAAGGATGTATTTTCCATGTATTTAGGCATCTTAGTTTTCGGATCAAGATGATGCTCTTGCTTTCTCTCTTTGTATTTTTTATAATGTTTATGCTTTGCTTTCATTAATATCAAGTTTCTATCTTTCATTTTCTTTCCTTTACTTAGTTAACTTTTATCTTATTTATGTTCTTATCTTATTTATTTATTTTTCTTTCTTTCATTATGTTTAGTTAAGTTTATTATGTCAAGGTGAAAGGGTTATACTAATGGTGTAAAAATAAATATAGTGTAAACTTAATATAGACTTTAATGTTTGATACTAACATGTTTTGTATTTGTTATCTTGTTTACTTTTTAATACTTTGTTTGTTAAATGACTAATTTAGATTTATGTTGTATAATACTTAGTACAACAAATACTTGGGAGACTCATAGCTCATACTGTATGGTATAACTAACACCTAAGCTATGAAAAGAACTTGATTTGTTATTAACGTAAGTTATAAGTATGGATGCCTGACAATATTTATAAGTATTAGCATTAATCAAATAAGATAACGAATGTAATCATATTAACAATTTATAATATGATTGAAACCTTCTTTATGTGTGATTTCCAATTAAATAATAAGAGTTTTATACTATACTTGTTTGACATACCATTAGTGAAACTTCTAACCTTGATATTTGTTGTTATCATTGTTTAATCCTTACATTACTATTTTATCTCAAAGTTCTCATCATTATCATCATCATCATCATCATCATCTTCTTCTTCTTCTTCTTTTCTTATTTACTATTACTACTACTATTGTTATTGTTGTATTATTGTTATCTATAATTTATACAATTAACCTCTCTGTAATTCTATCTCGGTTTTACCGAATTATTTATTACTTCATACTCTTGCACTTAGAAGAAGATATCAATTTTTTAGTCATGTCACTCCATATCAACAGCTTTTGAGGCATCAATTCGACACCTAAGCCTCATGACTTGACTTGTCAAAACTATAACATAAGCTATGATTCCATTAGGTTTGATAACTTTTATTTTTAAAACTATTTTCACTTAATTATATGATAATAAAAATAGATCATTGCAAAATTTAGTACCAACCAAATGTCAAAACTTTTATTTGAGACAATGATAATCCTAGAAAAAAGCAAATCAAAACAAATCATGAAAATCAATTCAAAATTAATTAAATGTTAAAAAATAAAATTAAAGAAATGAAAACCAACAAAAAAAATCAATAAAACACACAATGTTAAATTATAAAATTAAAAAATAAAAATAAAAAAATTAATCAAAACAAATTCTAGACATGCTAACTTGAATGGCTTAGCCCACTAGGCCTTTAAAAATAACACAAACTTTTTTTTAAGAGAGAGAGGAGAGGGGGGGAGGAAGCGAAGCATGGCATGTCATCACCTTTTTTTTTAAAAAAAAAACAATAGGTGATCTGTCACTTGCAAGAACAGATAATGCTTATTATTATTTATAATTCGATCATTATTGTGTAGATAAAAAAAAGCAAGGAAGAGGGTTTTTTAGTCAAAAAATATATTTTTCTACTTGTCTTTCACTAAAAAAACCCTTAGAATCCAAAAAATCAATTTAACAACCTAAAAATCTCTTTAAAAGTAAAAAATCAAATAAAAAAATTATCTCTCGACCTAACTATCTTTTGAGACAAGATCAAGCTTTAAATAAACCTCAATAGGACACCCAATAAAATAAATAAAATTCATTAACATCAATATTTTTTTTATTGTTGGAATGATATTTTTTTTCATGTTTTCAAATGATTTTTTTTATTAAATTAGAAACTATAAAATAAATAAAAAATAAAGTTTTAGACTAGAAATAAAATTTCAAAGACTAAAGGGACTCCAAAACAATCAAAATGAAAGTATTTGGACAAAAGTGAATTTTTTTTCACATCAATTTCTATTTAGCCACTTGTTTTCTCCATTTTTTATACTTTGATCTTCTATTTTTTGGATTTTTTTCTTCCTTCAACAAATTAGAAGAACTTGATAGTTAATTTGCTAGAAAAACATTCAATTGTAGAGAGAAAAAAAGTTCAATGATAAAAAAAATCAACATAAAATCTCAATCTCTTTTAGTTTTTCTCTATAATAATATATTGAAAACTCTCATCGCGGTCACAGCCATAGGCCACCGAGGGATACAAGCTGGTTCGCGAAGGCCTAAAAGACCTATTGGAGGAAAGGTGCATAAAAGCTGAGATATCGATAAAGAACTATACACACCACGAAAGCCTAATAGCAATGAACGTCCGAGTCATAATTTTTCTCTGTAAGAAACACCTCCGATATATGTTTATTTCACTAGCTCTCGTCCTATTTAAATCAGTGATCTATGAAAAATGGAGTTGGAAAGTGAAGACAATTCACAGCAATTCTCCTAGACTAAAAAAGAAGGAAAAAAAATATATATTATATATAAATATATAGGCAGAGGCCAATGCGACCCCGTGTGATAGGGGTTCGTACCATGTTTTCGCAAAATGATTCTTGGACAGAATGCAGAAGACATTGTTCCATACCACAGTCTTCATCATGAATAGAAGGAAATTAGAACACAGCAAGATGCTTGTGTCATGTTCACCTTGACTTCCAGTTCATCACAGAACGTTCCAAAAGAAAAAAAGGGACAAGTAATAGGACAAAAAGGAATAGAATATGTGATGCTTCCAATGATATATGTGATGCTATTTCCAACCCTTAACTTCTGGGAGTGACCCACAGACACACAACACAGTTCAAATTGTACAAACTTTATAGAAAGAACCTGCAATTTCCACTATTCTCCATGCTTTGCGATGCTCATCGCCTTAAAAGATGTGTCAATTTGGACACTCAACAGAATCATTAGTGCAAAAACAGCATCCTTCAAAGCAAAAAGAAGTTGCCATCTTTTATAATCGCAAGTGGAAGTAACTTACATGTGCTAAAAATAATAATTTATGGACACCCACTACGCAGTGTAATTTGGTCCACTCAACCAAGACAACGTATACTAAATCACAAGATCACTTGTTCCCACACTGAGACATCTACTGTTGATGATGATGATGTTGCCTTTCCTTCCTAGCATTTACAACCGCTTGTTCATGAGAATCACAAACTTGGGTCTTGAACTTGCACCCAAACCTCCTCGTCAAGGACCCTCTCCACCCTCCATTATTCTCACGTGGACCCTCCTTGTCAATCTTCTCAATCACCCTCTTCATATTTGAGCACTCTCTTTCAAGCTGATGTACCCTAGTCCTCATGCTATCCATGTCTAGCCTCAGCCCTTGATTTTCCCTCACCGCTCCCCTCCAGGCGTTATTGTTATCCTCCTGCATTGCCCCTGCTTCTGCCTCTGCCTCTGCCTCTATCTCCTCCTCCCTCCGTCTTAGCAGGGAGGGCCTTGCAGAATCAGCCTCCACTGCAATCAATGTCCCTGCAATTGCGTGGCGGAGTTGTAACTGCTCAAAAAACAAAACTTGAACCACCGCACGCAATGGAAGCCGCTCATTTTGTGCTGCGTGCGTGCACGCTTCTATTGTGAGCTTTTGGCAATCCATGATTCCACATATCTTCTCTCGCTCCGCCTCTGATATCCATGGATGTGACTTCAAGAACAAAAAAAAAAAAAAACAATAAGCTTTTTTTACTGTGAAGCATAAATTTCCATACAGGGATCTTTATAAAAGAGTATTGAATCATGCATTGTGAAAACAAAACAACCTGACCATCTACTACTATAATTCTTCTTTATAGAAATGATGATCTACATTAACACAGCATTAAATTTATCTATAATATGCAAAAATACATGACTGCTCGTAATATTTCATTGCACAATTAAAAATAACTCCGTGAACAAAATGTACCTTGAGGTACACATCTACAGCTCGGTAAAGGCCATCATCAAAGAGCCTAGCTTGCTCCGGTAGTGAAATTGCGAGATTGTAGAACCTATCAGACTTTAAATTTGCATCTGATCCAATCTCGGCAAGATAGCCATCAATTAGCTTTCCTACAAGCATTAAAGTGGGTGGTCTCACATTGCCACCTCCACCATCGTCGCCAGCTTCAATCTCACCTGCGTTTCTCTCTTCTTCAAGTCCATCCAAGAAGTGGCCTAGGATTCTCTCTAAGCAATCCACATCATATAAAGTCTCGTTCAAATATGAATAGCTAGGAATCAATAAATCATCTAGCGTTGCTTGCTCTAGTTGTATCCCAATCTTCTTCTCCAATGTGGACCGACACTCTTCAGCTGCATTTAGTATATTAGCAGTTCTTAACAAACCAAATAAGAACCTTGTAGTTGTGGAAGATCTAGAACTTTTGTGCAGTGGAAGATGGGAAACAATAGTCTGCAACACTTCCCTTTGTTCACGCTCTGAAGCAATTGAAGATGATGATGAAGAAGAAGAAGATGGCCTCCTATTTGATCTTGATATGCCAGGAATGTGCTTCTTGGCATAGTACATTAAACAGCTCTCTACAATCTCCGGATTCAGATCTCCCACTTTCATAGCCAAAATCAACCGCTTGAACAACTGTAAGCTCAAAAGTGTCAAATCCTCAAACCAAGAATCCGCATTACTGCTTTTGGCACCGCTTCCTTTTCTTCTTACCGTGGATCCAATCCCGTTCCATAGGGCCTGACTGGAACTAGCTCTAACATTCTCATTTGCTGCGTCGCTGACCGGCCAGCCAAACAAGGCTGCATCGACAGAGGAAGCTCTCGAAGCAATAGAATCAATGCATCTTTCAGTAATGCCTAAACTCTCAGCGAGTGGCATCACCCGCTCGCAAGATTTTAAGGCCTTAATAGACTCCTTAAGACTCTTAAGCACCGATTGATAGAAAAACCTCTCTGTCTTGGAAATTAAATTATCTTCTGAATACTCTTCTGTCATTTCAAGAAACTCTCCGGCACAGCGAAGAGGAGCAATGATAGATGAGTTTAGGTCTACCTTTACACCGTAGCAAAACTTTGCAGCCATCTCAAAAGTTTCAGAGCCTCCTGGGAAGTCAAGGAGAGAAATTTGACAAAGGATTTCTTCAATTTCATCTCTTTCTTCTTCTGTTTCTTCTTGGTGGTCATCTCTTTGAGTGGTTGAAGTTGTAGGATTTGTTTCTTGCTCTGTTATTAGTTGATGAAGCTTTCGACTTCTTGACGTCAAAGGAAACTAAACCACCAAAAGAGAATACAGAGCCACCAGTGAGCAAGAAAGAAAATGACTTGAACATGGAACATTGCTACAAGGGTTATACTTTACCTTGTGGAGGTGAAAGGTCATGTCCTCGACTTCAATCACGATGTCACTTGGCAGCCCAGTTGCGCAAAACCTGCAAGAAAGAAGCCATGAACAAACAGTCTATGTTTGAGCAAAAAGAAACACGGGCAAGAGAAGACTAGTTAGCTTTGCAAACTAATCCACTAACCATGCCTGCCCTTTAGAGCTAGGCTTCTCAGCTGCCATTTTAATTGGAAAGAAAATCTGCTTCTTTGAGAGGCTGTTTCTTGAAAACTAGGCTAGATCCATGAGAAGAGAGGGAAAGAGTGTAGAGGGTTTGTGGCATCAAAGTGTGAGAATGAATGATACGAGAAAATGTTGGTTTGGGGCTAAAGTAAGAGTAGTGTGGGGTTTGTGTGACAACAAATCATAAAAGTGAATCCCACAGCTCAAAACGGACAAACAAATGGTGAACAGATTTCTACAAAGGGTTTCAATGACATCATTCTTTTTCTCCTTTCGATCGAGATTTCTTTCGCTTTTTTTCATGTTTGAATGAGATCAGGATCTTAACCAATCTAAATTGAAAAATCCCTCTTTCAGTAGTCGAAAGGAAGTCTTTTGGAACATTTTTCTTTCTTACACCTTGTAAAGACCATCATTACAATCATCATCATCCTTATCCATTGCCATTGCCATTGCCATTACATCTGGGACTTTTTTTGCGTAGATTATAGTGTGTATCTACATGTATATTCGATTGTAACCTTCGAGGAGCAATCAATATAGCTCGATGGCTACACTTTTTCAAGGCATTAGAGAAATGGGGGTTGGCCGAAAATTGTACCCAAGATTATTTCCCTCTTAATGTTTTACAAGAGACACATGCTGCTTGACTTGGGTTAATGGTCACCTGCTGTGTCTGTAATTTGACCAGTATGCACCTCCCTCTAATAGCTTCCTTAAAATGAGAGCTTCCTTAAAATGAGAATTTTTTGTTTTTATTTACGTGGGGTGTCCGGGTCAGTTTGTGCTCATTATGACTAATCCTCACGACTTACTGAATACCCTCCAAACCTAGTAGGTATATAAAATATCGCGGGAGTAACAAGCGTGTACGTCAGAGTTCGAACTCATGATAGTAACAATTATAATTTTATTACTCAAGGTTAAAACATGTCATAATTGTATTATTAATAAAAGATTTGAAATGGGTTTGTTTCTTACATAATTATTTTGAATTCAAATACAAGAAAGATACTAATTTTTTTTTATTGTTTTGTTTTTATGGTTCAATCAATTTTTTAAATTGTTTTTTATCTAAAAAACGTTAAATTTATATTTTTTATAATATTGTTAAAAAAATTTGATGTATTAATATAATATATATATAATATCATTTTAATATATTTTCAATTAAAAATCATTACTAAGCACACAATTATTATATTTTTACATTTGGAACTGGGAATAAATAGCTAACAGCAAAGCAAACAGAGATGATAATCCTTTAATTTTCTCCTTTTGGAAGCTAATAATATCCTAATCAAAAGTGTCAAAGGAGTAGTTAAAAGACACAAGAACAGTCACTCTAAGGTGTTCCACTAATTAACACCACCATTACAGTGGTTGCCCATATAAAGATGGATTAGAGGGAAGGGTTTTGATGCTTAAATTAAAAAATAAAAAATAAAAATGGGGTCAACTTAAGATCTATTCCATGATTTTAGTCCTGCATAAATGGTGATCGAGACCCACATAAAAGAGAAGCAAACAGCTCCACCATTTCAGTTGGCTGAGATCTTGATCTCTTGTCGACTCCTTGAAAATCAGGAAACAGGGGCGCTCACTTTCATTTATGGCATCATATCTACCATCTCACCCTACCTTGCCTCCATTTATGACCATATTTATGAGTTGACGAGAATGGGTTGAATGCTGCGGTCTCCCATGAACTTTTAAGATTTGCTTGGAGTTACGGTAATATTTTAAAGTATTTTTTATTTAAAAATATATTAAAATATTTTTTATTTTAAAAAAATTATTTTTAATATCATCGTATTAAAAATAATTTTAAAATATAAAAGAATATTAATTAAAAAAAATTAAAAATTAAAAAAAAAACATGATTTGTATTATATTACCAAACACATCCAAAGAGGGGGGACAGGTGTTTCTCTTTCGGTTGTGGTAATTGAATCTCACATTTGTGGCTTAACCGTCGCTGAGAGATGCATGCGTTTTTTAGCTTGTTCGAATCTGGTTGTGATTTTTTTTAAAATAGTTTTTTGTATTAAAATATATATTAATAATATTATTTTAGTTTTTAAAAGTTATTTTTTATATCAGTACATAAAAAAATAATTTAAAAATATAAAAAATTATTAATTTGAAATTATTAAACAAATAAAAACATTTTTAAAATACAAAAATAAATATACCCTCGTCTCGTTGTACAGCATTTGGGTCTTAACATTTTGGATTCGAGCACCTCACATTTTGATAAGAAGAATAAAGATGACATGCCTGAAGCATCTGGTGTGACATTTATGGGTTCTATGGGAAATAATGGTTTTTACTATTTATTTTCATCACGTCAATTGCCTGCTTGTTTTAAAATCTGTCGTTGATGTTTTAAATATATAAGTTTTGAAAAATAAAAAATAAAAATATTATTTTAATATATTTTCAAAAATAATTTAAAAATAATTACTAATATAATACCAAACAATCTCTAAATATTATGATTCCAAAGAAGAAGCTGCATGTATTTTTGGATTTGAGACCAAGCTATCTAAGCTTAGGAACCGAAGGAGGACATGCGTTGCATGTTGATGGGCTGAAACTTTCATCGAACTTGACTGATAATCTTGAAATTATAAGGACTTTTATCAACATTAAATACAAATTTGAGCATATGAACTACATAACAGAAATTATTGAGAAAAAATACTATTTATTTATCTCTTTTGGATGTAATTTAAAACAGGAAACTACAAGGAAGGGGAAGAGAAGGATGAAAGGAGGCACCCACGGGCTAAAAGGAGAAGATAGGATGGGAATTGGGATTAGTCATTAGGGAGTCATCATCAAATAATGAAACAACTTTGGACATAAAATAATAGTGATGGCGATGTCAGGAATGGTTGCCGGACGGAGACTTTGCTGGATGAAATTTCAAAGGTAGGGAGGGAGGATAATTGTTTTTTTGTAGAAGTGGACTAATGGAGCCCTTTGTTCCTACATGCACGTGCTTTTGTGACTAATCACTCGACAAAATGCACAAAGGAATGATAGCTAGCTGCTTCATTTTTGGCACACAACTGTTTGTGTTCTCTCTTTATTTCACTCAAGGACAACAAGATACAAACAATAAAGAGCCAGATATTTACCAAGTCCAGACTAATGCTTTTTGCTTATATAATTGCTCAAATGTGGAAGTCATGACTTCTTAATCATGGCATTAGATGTTAGCTATGAAGAATGTTAGGTGATTAATTTAGCTAAAATTACAAACTAGCGTTAGTCAAACTTGTTATGATTAGGTTTCAAGTAACACTCAAATTTAAATAGGTATCACAAACAGCTAGTCTATTTAGATCAGCTCTTAATGCAAAGATATAAAAGTTAATATAAATAATTAATATAAAATATTGATTGGATATAACATCTATATCATATTACTATAAAGAATTCATCCAAGTGATGAAGAAGATGGTGATCACATTGATAGAGTTGAGAAATATAAGTAAGATAGAGAAGAATATTATATTGAGTTAATTGAATATATAATCAATACATGGTTGAATAGTGTTACATGAGAAGTATAGAAAACAATTAATATTAATAAAAACAACTTGTACATGTTATAAATGAAAATTGTATTAATCATGCTAATACCTCATCGTATGTTCCACTTTACAAAATATTGATTATGTATAATTTGTTAATAATATAAAAAAAATAAAACTTATTTTCAACATTTACCCGACATGTCAATATGGCTTGTATATGCTAGTTCATATATATATATATATACTGT
>SRLM01000291.1:0-251373 GCA_015708895.1 Populus ilicifolia | reverse complement strand
TATATATATATATGTCTATGTCTAATTAGAAGTTGAACAAATAAAGGTCATAGAAAATTTATTTGTCTACATAACAAGATAACAAGATGGATACTAACAATGCTCATTATTCTTTCTAAAACTTTTTAAGGACTTTTAAGTTATTTCTAATTAAAGTTGGGGGTGGTATTCTTTCATATCTCTACCAACATCTATGTAAAGCTTAATCAAAGGAGAGAAGCAAAATTGTTGGCTTTCTACTATTTCTCTATGTATAATTATTTTAACTACTATGATCCAACAAGTACTTTGATTATTAGAATTGATTATATTTTAATTTTAATTTAGAATTGTCAGTGTTAATTAATTATAGATTTGGTTGTAGAAGAATCTTTATATTTGATATTTAGAGAGCTAGAACAATAATATGTTTGACACTGACACTCAAAAGCCAATCCATTGGATCTAGTTAACAATAGAATAAAATCATTTTGAATAAAATATTATTTATATAAATTAAATACAAAAAATATATTAACTTTGTAGTTTGTCGTGTTAGATGGTACAAACTAGATATTTTATAGTAAATTTCATTCATGTTCATGTAACAAGAGGAGTTTGACTCTTAAAAGCATATGAGTTATAAATTTATAACTGTTTTTTTTATTTGGACATTAATTTTTACTAATATAAGTATTTAATATGTCTTTATAGGTTATATGGATGATATATACTAATGATTTGATACTATCAGTTGCATTTATATGCCATGAAAAATTTGATATCTAGTTAGCATATGTCCCACTACATTACTTCACTATAGTTATGATGCATTGTCTAATACAACAGTTTAATTTATCTCAGCACATACCAGATTATATTGATGTTAGTGATGATTAGTTGCATAATATCAGTCATCAAGATAAGCATGAAAGGGACTGGTTGGTGATTCATACAACTTACCCTGATCTTTGGGATGATATGAGAGATTAGGTGTTTGAGGAGTGAAATCTGATAATTGATCTAGATATCCATATAGGATGGTATTTTTATATTACATGCTAGTTTATTACACCTATATAATGCATTTCTCGAGATATCCATACAATTTGATGTATTATACACTCTGGTATATAAGATATAATTAATTTGTATGCAATATTTTTAGATATAACATCAATTAAATATTGTTAATGTTATTATAAATGATGACTGCTAATTACTTTTGAATATATGTAAATAGATTCATTACATATTACAAAAGGCTTAGAAAGCAATGACGATTATTTGTAAAGATATTGATAAGATAAGATGTATTATGGTTTACACTACACTCAATTTATATCATGATAGACTTTAGAAAGTTGACAAGGTTGAAAGTCTTGAATCGGCATCAGCAAAATATGAGATTGCTTATCATGAAAGTGTTGAAGATATTGGTCCATCAACAAGCATACCAAACATATTTATAAGCTAGGATGATATTAGTATTGACCTCTATACGAGTACTACAAACCCACCCTCAACTTGGATGAGTTAGGGTGGTGGTTTAGATTCGTCCATAAACACTTCAAACCGGTTTATAAGCTGGGATGAGTTTTAGATGTAATTAGATTATATAGTATAATATTATAAAAATTATGAATAGATGATTAGATGTATTTAGTTTAATTTTAATAAAATATTATGTTATATGAATCATTATGTTTAATTGTGATTTTAGATTGTGAATTATGATTGAAGTTGCATTGGACACATTGATAAAATTGAGTTGGTTTTTGTTTTGTATGGAGCTAAAACCTAAAAGCATTGCCTCTGAATACATTTTTTAATCGAATCACAATCATTGTCAATTGTAATATAGAAGTCATAAATAATAATTATAAATCATAAAACCATGTTTGGCCCTTGAATATTTTCTAGGTTGTCCTATTTTACCAATCTCTTTATAAAGAGAGAAAAAAAAACCCTCCCTCGTTGTTGTTCACTTTAAAAATTGAGAATATTAGAGGAGGTGCTAATGTTGTTGCTCTTCTTCATCTTCCAAGAACTCACATAATCACACGTGTAGATTTTAAAGCTCTTTATGCGACACATATAGATGCTTTCTATAACCTTAAAAATAACAATTGAAAAAAAAAATCATAATCACACTTCACTACATTATTAGCTACTTTTATGTGATAACAAAGCTGAGGTAAATATTATGTAAGGAAATAATGCATCCACACCACACCATGATTTTCTAATATTGCACTCTTTGTCCAACATCCATCTTAGGAATTCTGAGTGACTGCAATGAAAAATAATAATAATCAAGAAAATTTTTATTTAGAGAGATTTTATATCTCTAAAAACAATGAAAAAGAAAAATTAAATTAAAAATTAATTAAATAATTTTCAGCATGCTATATTTAAAAAGTTTTGTATCATCTTAGGAATTCTGAGTGACTATAATGAAAAATAATAATAATCTAAGAGAAATTTTACTTAGACAAATTTTATATCCCCAAGAACAATGAAAAAGAAATATTGAATTAAAAATTAATTAAATAAATTTCAATAAGCTATATTTAAAAAGTTTTGTATCTCTCTTTCTCACCTTTACACATATTTCCAATAAGATGGCAATATCAATAGTTAAATTTCTTCTTTTTTTTTTCTTATGTCAATTAAAAGAAGGAATCATAAAATATTGGGACCAATTCTGTTTTTTAAATTATTTTAATATATTAATATTAAAAATAAATTTTAAAAAAATATTTTAATATATTTATAAAAAATCCTTTAAAAAAGAATATCTACCATAATATTAATAAAATTTCAACAACTACAATAATGAACTGACATACATATTGTACCAAAAAAAGAAGTGATTATATATATATAAACCAATCACGGGAAGCATTTCGGATGCATTACAATTACACAATACATGGTTTATAGAACATATTGCAATAATACTTAAATAGAAACCAGAAAATTAAATTAGACCTATCCTCACACACATATATAAACTTTAATTTTACCCCAACTTTGTAGTCTAAAACTTTTTAATGTTGTCCTTTTAATTTTCTGAAAGTTCCAATATTACCCATAATCATTAAATAGCCTAATATTTAAATTTGAATTTTGAGTTCTCATATATGTTTCTAAATGTTTTTGTAAAATATTATAGCATATACTTGGGCATGAAAGGGGAAATAAGTAACAATCAAGATAAAAAATACGAAGAAGTTAGTTTTTTGCTTGCTAGTTAGTTAACAGATAGTAAAAGGAAAAATTGAAACTTTACAAGAACTATAAGGGTAACATTGAAAATTCATAAACTATAAGGGTCGATGTGAAATATTAATAAATAGATAAGGGTCTATAGTTTCCTTGAATCTGAAAGAAATATCAAGAAATCCCATTACTTGCAAGGGTTGTTACTCCCTAGAAGTCAGCAGATAACACAGAATTCATGCCAGCTAACATTAAAAATTAGAGGGGTAGGGATCTTGGAAGCATAACTGATATGGCACTCAATGTAATGACATCAAAATACTTGAGAAAACCATGCGGATCAAACCACATGACACCATCTGCCTATTTTTTTTTTTTTAAAAAAAAAACCAAGATATTTACAAGAAACCATTTCAGTAGACCGTTCAGTCAGTGCAAAAATCGAGAAATACCTGCAGTGGTAGTCGCTGAAGTTGATACAACTCCAGATGGTGTTTGCTCAGTAGCTGTCTCCTCGGTAGGGATGACAACACCAGGCCATGACTTGCACAGGCAGTGCTTCCCCTTATCTATGCTTGCATAAAGGGTGGCGAGGTGCTCGCCGCATCCACCCCAGGAATATTTTTTGCATTTCTTGCACTCTACTCTGTAGCACATGATTTTAGCAGTCCTGGACTCAGAGCTTGTATGCTATCGATGCCGCTTCACCTCTCTTGTCCACCTTCAGTTATAAAGCAATGATCTTCCTTTGATGTTATCGACCTTTGCATCACAAAATCTTCCTTTTTACTGTAAATTAAACTAATTGTAATCGAAATCATCGATCTGCCTGGTGCCATGCGTGTCGTTCAGACCTGGAGCTTTTGATACTCCAGTCAAGTGGTTGCAAAATTAAAAAAGCTGCCGCATTGTAGCATCCAATGATCCTTTCCCTGATCAGATAGATCACCATTTACAAGTTCTCCTCGTATCATCGTAATTTGTACGTACTAGGTGGACGCACGATGGAAACTTACAACAACAAGAATTGTTCTTGTTTGATGTCATGCCATCAGATACATAGTAGAAATACAAAATATTGTAGTGTTCGTTTTTGCGGTCAAATTATGTTTTTTAAAAAGATTATTATTTTTATTTTAAATTAATTTTTTTCTTAGTATTTATTAATTGTTTTGATATGTTAATATCAAAAATAAAAAAAATATTTTAAAAAGTATATAAAACTAATAAAAAAAAAACAATTACAAGTCATCATTTTACCATTGCTCTCGCCACCAACGAAAAGTGGGTTTGCTTTGGATTGTGCCAAAAGCTAGCTATCTCCATATTCCAAACTTGAAATTCATAGTTTTGCTCCATATAAATTTTCATCGTCATGAGTAATTGCCACAGATGGTCCTCACACTATCATTCCTACCATTACTAGTGGCCCTGCATATAATCTGGTTCCACATGATCTGTTTCTTTCAGCCATAATTCCCAACTGCAATATGATGGTATCATGCTTCAATCTGAAATTGGTGCTGAATCAGAAAATATGAAAAATCATAGGGAACCTAATCCAACACATCAGCATCGCTCTGTCACATCTGACCACATAACATGTTCAACTCACCACGAAAATCATCCAGGATCGAACTTATATTATCCCTAAATAGTGCCCCACCAAATTCAATGTGTATGTGCATGCATGACTATAAATTCGTGCAACCAGAGCTACAATTCCCCCAACAGAGGAAATGGAACATTGAGCAAAAGGTTTCCCAGCAATCATTCATCGCTGACAGAAGCCATAGGGTTGACGTGAAATTTTTAAGAGCAGATATCCTCTTACATAGAGTGTAGAGGGCCCAGAAAGAGCTGGCTAACGAAGCCTCCAAGGCATGATAATAGTCCCAAGTACAAAGCACCATTTCAACACAGAAATATGGATTCGAACAGTCCATTCCTCCCAGTATTAATACAGTACACTATCATGTTAGTACAACTGATACAGGAAAAGATTTTACAAGGTGCTAATAAAGTATTGCTCTCCAAAGTCATATCATGGAAAGAACATAGGGAAGTTACTGCCACCTGCATGACAATTAGCACATTAACACTAGCTAGAACACCGGTCACCAAGCAAGCAGTCCTCAGGGACCCATGACATAAATATTTGACTGGTTATATTTGTTATCGCTAGAATCTTTAACAGCTTGAATTATGAACACGAAATTACTGACCATTTGGACTCAGAACCACTAACAGGTTTTTCCATCCCCTTTGTCTGATAAGGGATCTGGAGTGGGTTTCTTCACTGTGCTTGATGATCCTACCGACCCTGTATTTGTCAAAACTCGCTTAACTCCTCTTCCCGCAACACCAAGATCTGTGACTCCCAACACCCCATTTGTGTGAGCAGAGGAAATGGTTGGAGAGTCAAAACTTCCACCACTATTAGCAACATCCAACTGATAAGAGCTCATGAGATTTGGAGATGCACTTTTCTCACCACATTTTGCCTTGTCAGACACCATTCCAAGGATTTCTGCAAGAATGGACTTTGGGTTCAGGACCAGCTGTTGTAGATCTTCAAGCTGCAAATACAGATGCACAATTTAACTCTGGATGGTTTAAAAGAGATTCTAACACTTGCACAGAGGCTAGCAGCTCTGACCTTCTTTTCCAGCTCTGCAGACAAGCCAGAAAGTGTTTCAATCTCTGCTTCTTTATCTGTCACAGATTTATCAGACTGCACATTGGACGACTGCTGGACACCCTCATCTAATTCAGAAACAGCTGACGATGTTGCTGACTCTGTGGAACTCTTTACTTCTTTGATGAGCCGCTGCAACCGTGCCTTACAAACTGATATAGCCTCCTGGCAATAAGGGATTGCTTCCTGAGGCTTAGACCCAATCTCCAGACACAAACATATTCGAAAATTTCTGAATTGTACAGTTAAAGCTGTAGCAAGGTAAATAAGACAATGGAATCCCAAAATTGACAAAGTGATTGGCCCAGGCAAAACAAATATGACTCTATCATTACGCTTAACAGGACCAGGAGAATAAATAAGCTGATGATGTCATACTTATAATCTCAATACAGGTGAGTATCAAAACCTTGATAAGGATACAGTTCTGCTAAATGTCTACTGTCTGGTTCAACAAGCCTTTCTAAAATGGATAGTGCTTTCTTGTAGTCACTGAGAGATGTTTCTATATCCTCTGCATGATGCACACGCACAAAAAATGAATGAAAGAAAGAAAATACAACACCCATTTAAACCAAGCAAGAGGCATTAAGAAGCAATTGCAAATTTGGTAATGTGTGTTTATTTTATTTTTAATAAAACCAAAAACATCTTCATATTTGGAAATTCAACTCAAATAGATGCATAAACAGACAGACCTCTTTCCAATGCAACTTCTGCCAGTGCTGATAGAATGTCAACTTTATCCATCGTATCATCGAGGTGTTTTTCAGCAATTGCTCTGGCAACATCTAGCATTTTCCACGCCAAATCAAGGTCAGACTCTTCTTCATCTGCTTCAGCAAGATCCTCATCGTCACTTCCCTCATCATCTTCTTCTTCTTCTTCTTTTTCCTTCCCACTAGAAGCTGTAACAGAATAAAGAGATCATAGCAAGGAATATTCTGAAATATTTTAACCATTAGATTGATGCTACTACTAGACCTACTCAACCTAGAGACAGCAGCTTAGGTCCAATCCCAGGCTTGGCCTTCCCACCATTTTAGGGCATACAAAATCATTTGGTCATTTTCCATGAAAACCATCTCAAATACCTTTAGCTCACAATAGATCTTTAATGGATGTGTGTCTGCATGTGCATGTGCATGTGCATAGAGGAGAAAAGAACGTTGAAGGATCAAAAGCCATTGACAGTAATTTTGATCAAGCATGCAAACGAACTTGATGCAAATTCATGCATACTGTTTATTGTCAGCATATCAAGTACCTTGCAAGCATGGATTCCATGCTTGGGCGGAGACAAAAATATGAAAAATATATGTTGCAATTCTTTAAGCATCAAAGGAAGCAGAAATATCAAATCCCACCACAAGTAGAATTTTCTTTAAACAAACAATCTCCAAACCATGGAGATAGAGAGAGACCAATTACCTTTAAGCATCAAAAGAACAATATATGGTTGAATTTGTGAAGTTCATGGTTCAGTTTAAATCATTTTCACGTATTTAAACCAATTACTGATTAGATATTGCACCCAACACATCACATAAGTTTAAAGAAAAGAAATTGAATGTTGGTAAATACAAATAGACGTTAAAAAAAAAAAAGTAACTTATTTACTAGCATGTTATACTATGGCAACTAATGAACAAACATTTTGAGCAACAAAATACTGACCGCCACCAGCTGCACCTTCAGGATGATTAGAACCCCCACCCTCTTCAACATTACTAGAAACAGAAGCAGAGGAAAATTCTCCATTTACAAAATTCCTAGAAGCTCCATCTTTATTATCATCTTGTTTAGATTCACTATCCTTCTTTGGTACCATAGCCAACGGATCAGCCTCCTCCTGTGCTTTATACAACAGTGCACGTCCATATAGATAGTACGTATTCACACATTCAAGTGCCAGCTCACCATGATGCAAAACCCTAAAAGCATTATATATATATATGAAGAAATCAGGGACACATGACATAACAAACAATCTCAAAAGCTCCATACAAATTTGAAAAGATATATTAGAGCAAATTCTCACTCCCGCTTTCAAAAATATCAAATTCATTCACAACAAGTTAAAAACTGTAAAACTTCACACTCTAATTATGACTAAAGAAAATTTGTCATTGCTTACACCTAGACATTTCATAACTAAAATTCATAAAATCACAGCATCCACTTCTTGCTTTCCTTTAACCTGAAGGTCCTGATTACATATACCCTAACATACCAAATGCTAAAAATACGTATTTTCATAAACATCAAATTCTTTCAATTAAAGTAGATAATTTCGAAACTTGGCACTCCTAATCCCTCCAAAAAAATTTCAAACACATTCAATCTGTAAAAATAGGAAAATAACCACATTTTTAACGAGGAAAGCTATACCTTACAAAAAACCTAAAATCAAAAGGTACCAAAACCCATCAATAGGGCAGAGATTCGACTACTTAATTGCAAATTTTTCACTGATCAAAAACCAAACTAGACAGTGAAATGAAATGAAAACCCTAACCTGATTTCAAGGGCACGGCTAAAGCATTCTACTGCTTCACTGAAGTCATTTTCTTTAAGCGCGTTAGTTCCTTTCTCTGATAACTCAACAGCGAAATCTAGAGACTTGTGAGGGTCTGAAGTCTCTCCATTGTTGTCGTCGTTGCAGGTGGAGTCAGCGGCTCCACCTTGAGAGGAGGTGGTGGTGGATCCTTTGATGGTGGCTTCAACAGAGGTTTGGTTTTCTATGGGGGCAGTTTTCGGTTCGGTTACTGAGGATTCCGAAGCCATTACGTCGATTTCGAAGAGAAACGAAAATGAAAAGGGAGAGAAGATGTTTTGCGTTCTTTTATAGGCAAAGCCCTCCTTTTTTTATGTCGACCGTGTCATTGGAACTTGCTGACACCAAACAAACTAACACTCTTTTATATATATATATATATATATATATATATATATATATAAAGAGCATTTTTTATCATTTTCCCAACACTACTACATTTTATTTAGTTGATGTGCTTTGAAATAATTAATTATAAATTATTAGCACTGCTAATTTCTTGAATAAAAAGGTCAGATGTCGAATCACATTGTTACTAATATTATGTTTTAATCTATATGTATAATTATGATGTTTGTTAAATTAAATATTTAATAAAAAAGACTCCTTTAATTTACAACAACAATAACAATAATAATAATAAATTAAAAAAATCATAATAGAAAAAATTTAAGACATAACAATTCCACTTTCAATTTAATATATTCTAGGTGGTTTTCGAATCGATAATTGTAAAATTTATTAAATTAAGATTATAAAAAAATATTAAAAGAGATTATTGTATATATGTTTACTGTGAATTCATATAATAATTTTTTTTATCATTTAAAATCTAATATTAGAATAAGTTTGGATCCTCAATTAACTACAAAATCCTAAATTTTTTAACACATTTTAAGTATCCATTCTTGAAATATTCTAATAAGTCATAATATTTAAAACTCTAAAATTTTCAACACATGTTATATAATCTTATATCTAAATTTAGTATTCTTACAGCAATAATTAACTTTAAATGTAACAAGCTCTTAACTCCAAAGATAAATTTCTTGAATTTTAGTTAATTAAACAGTTATACAAATATATAAACAATCTAAATTCTAATAAGACAATCTTTCTAAAGATATATACTAACACTTTTTTTTTAATTTTTTTTATATAATTATCTCGTATTTGACAAATACCCTATAATATCTTAACTTAATGATTTTTATAGCCAACCTAAAGTATTCATTTTAAGCCCACACATGTGGTTATTTATAAATTCCATTATAAAGCTGGTTTTCACATAATTATATAATTACATGATAATTTTATAACTCATCATTTCAAACCTTATTTATATGATCAACTTCCATATACATAACACAATTTAAATTATATATTGTAACACAATTTAAAGTATATATTTAACAAGAATCCACCAATCTTTAATTATTTTATTATTTTATATAAACATCTTCTTGGAGTACAACTTAGAAATGAAACATTGAATTAATGTAAAAAATTGAGGTGATAAGCACTTACATATTTCTCTTACTAGTTCTGTCATCTTATCTGGAATCCCATAACCAATATCTTTTTTATATCACTTATAATTTTAGATTAAATTAACTTTTTAAATATCAAAAATGTACTTCTCAATATTTTTTTAATAAATTAATTATTTTTTAATCATGAATACATATATTTTTACACCATCTCATATTAAACTTAAAATTAACAACTTTTAACGTTCCAATATAAACAATGCTATCATGTGAGCTTATATCATGCATGCATTAAACAATATTATCATATAAATACATACATATTATACTTTTCTTTTTCATATAACTATCATCAATCTTCTTTAATTAACCTAAAAGAATCAAAGAAAACCAATAAAAAGCCAAAACATAAAATCAAGCTACCATAAAAGAGTAGCCAAAGCAATTTCACCATTTTTTAAATTGATTTAGCCGTTTCTCAAAATAGCTAGCCTAGTTTTGGCTTTTGAAAAATTTCCTTCTTTTACTTTCTAATCAAACCTTCATCTTTTAAATTTTAAGATTTTCTTTCCTTTTAAGATTAACTTATACTAATGTAATTTTATACTTAACACACTAAATGATAAATTTTTTTAGGATACACACTCAATTACTAAATAACCCCTCATTTTTCCCACAAAACACATGGGATCGGAATCCCTATTTCCATCTCTAAAGGTTTTCTTTTTTAATTTTTTTTCCAAATTATACTTAATTTCATTTTTTATTCAAAAACTTTCATAGGAAATTATAATTTTATTTCCCCTAAGTTACTTAAAATCCTTGAAATAAAAAAAAACTCAATCATTCATTAAACTAAAAGTGATGTTGATTTATTTTTTATAAAAAAATTAAAAACTATGATCTTTTGAATTGATCTAAATATATCAAGTTAACCTACTCAATTCATATCCTAAACCAAGTCAAATTAACTTATTCAACTCATGGTCTAGATCATGACATATACAAGTTAAATAAGCTTTCTTTTGAAATTTATTGTTTTATTTAATTAAATAATTACAAAAGGAAATATTTACATGAAAAATAAAGAATAAAATTATTAAGAAGAAATATATTTCATTAATATAAACTTTATTTCCTTTTAATACATCCCATTATTTTTTAACAAATACATTTTTTGTATTACAGTCATTTTTTTAAAATATAAACCTATCATTATCTCAAAAACATATTTTAGAAGAATATATTAAAATAAGGTCTATCTCAAAAACAAGTTTTTTAAAAAATATGAAAATAATGTCTCAATATTTTGTACATGATTGAAAGAGAAAAAAAAAGAAATAAACAAAATCATATAAAAAATCTATCAAAAAATGTAAATAAATTTTATGTTCATTAAATATTCATGAGCTATTTTTTACTTTTTTACTTTTGCTTATTCGATACATAATAATTGAAAACAAAATTGTGAATGTTTACATAAAAATCTATAATATTATTTAAGAATCATGATAAAATTGGATAATAAATTAAATATCATATCTTTTTCTTGTTTGTGCAAGGAAAGATGATATGTCATCCATCTTTTTATTTTTTATTTTAAAATTAAATCAAAGATACATAATTTGTTTGCCTATATTTGAGTTAGCTAGCTAGAAAATCAAGCTAAAGTGCATCAGACCTCAAAAAATTATTTTTAACTTATTTTAACTAAAAAAACATTCTTAGAATCTCAATAGATTAATTTCTCAATTTAAAACAGTCTTGAATCAATTTATTAAAACATAATTAAATAAAAAATATTTTCAATCCAATCTATTTTTTTCAATAATATAAAAACTTAGAAATACTTTAATGGCACTCCTCGTCAAGAGAACTGTATTGACACAAATTTTAGTTTTTTTTTTCCATTAAATCTAGTCAAGAGATCGCTTTCTTTTTCTTCTGTAGTTTTCCAATTATTCTTTTTTTTTTTAACTAAAAGATTGAAATATAAACAAAATGAAATTTTAAACCAAAACATATAATTATCAATCAAACTAAAAGAATATTGAAATGCAAAAAGAAAAAAAGAAAAAAAACCCTATATTTTTTCTTCATTATCAATTTTGGACCTCTCATTTTCAATTTTTCAATAAACAACAAAATAAAATTATTTTTTTTGCAAAATCAAGTATCAACATAATGTCAATATTTTTTTGACATCACAATAACTTTATAAAAATTAAATTAAAATAAATTATTAATTTCAATTCTCAATCAGCATGAATCAGAATAATGTAAAAGAATAAAAATGAAAGGCAAAAATAGTTTAAAAAAGGAGAAATGAAAAAACTTGAACAGGACAGGAAAAAGGCAAAACACTATTGAAATCCGGAATATGAGATGATGAACAGTGAAATCACCATCTCTTTTAGGTTTCTTTTAATTTAATTTAGTAACCATGGATGAAAACATTCACTCCATGTTCTTACTGAACATAAATAGAATCTATTTAATATTGACATTTGTATGTTCTGTTTCAACATTGACAGACGAAAGATGTTTGAAGGAGACGATGACTAGGTAAAGCATACAACATATGATTTCTGTAAGAGAAATATGTAGCAAGGTGGCTATAGGAAACTGCAAATTCCTAGATTGTATTCACAAGAAAGATTTGAATCCAAGCACCCAAAAGAAACAGGTTTGTTGTCAATGAACTACATTACCCAACAGGCTGTTTGTTGATGGCGAGCTCTGTTCACTCAACCAAGGATCCTGCACAGAAACTGGAGAGCTATTCTTCACCTCTTCCAAAGAAGTCAGACTATCTGTTCTCTGTGGAACAAGTAACCTCCGACTAGCTGCCGCTGCCTTTTTACCAACAGAGACACTCAGTGATTTCTGACTTCCATGGTCCGAGAAATGAGAGGAAGATGATGGTGATGCCATGTACATGGTGGGGACCCATGCACTAAGCCTAATCTGTTCAAGCTCTTCTGCAACTTCCATCATAGTAGGCCTCATATCCCTATGAAAAGCAAGGCATCTAAAAGCAAGTTCAGCCACGCTATGAATTGATGATAAGGTCCAGGCATCTCTATCTGGGTCAAGATATGGATCTACTATCTCATCCACACAACCTCTTCCAATCCTGTCAATAGCAAGTGCAGCCAAATTAACCTCACTGTGTGGGCGAGAAAAATCAACTACTTTCTGTGCAGTTATGATCTCTACAAGAACCACCCCAAAACTGTAAACATCACTTTTATCAGAAAGATGGAAATATTGATGGTATTGAGGATCAAGATAGCCTGGAGTTCCTTGCGGGGCGGTTGATATGTGAGATGATTCTTCCATGCCAAGTCTGGAAAGACCAAAATCAGCTACCTTTGATCTATAGTTGTAATCCAATAGTATGTTGCTAGATTTTATGTCTCGGTGGTAAATTGGTGGATTCACGACTGAATGGAGATACGCAATGGCATTAGCAGTTTCAGCAGCAACGGTAAGCCTAACAGTCCACGGAAGCCCATTGCCCCTCTCTCGTTGTAGGTGCTGACACAAAGTTCCATTAGGCATAAATTCATAGACTAGGATTGGTTCTCCCTCCTCTAGGCAACAGCCTAAAAGACGAACCAGATTTGGATGGCTTACTGATGAAAGGAGCTTTATTTCATTCATGACTAGATCAAGGCTGTCAGTATCTCTCTGTTTGATCTTTTTTATTGCAACCAAATCATCATTGTGGAGTTTTCCTGAATAAACTGTACCATAGGCTCCAGTTCCTAGCCTTTGTTTCTCTGAGAAGCCATTAGTGGCCCTTTCAATTTCTTTATATTGGAAAAATGGAACACTAGAGTTGCCTGCAGCTTCACATAGAAGGCGCTTTGCACTTGACCGATTTCGCATTGAAGTGGATTTCTTCTTGACAAAGTAACAGAGAAGGGCAAAAACAGCCATCAATGAAGCTCCAGCAACAAGCCCTGAAAATGAAAAGTGAGGAAAGCTGGAGTTACTACAGCAAACACTACAATGGGAGACACATGGATCAAATAGCATTTTGGATTACCATCAAATACATAAATAGACGAGAAGCACGCCCAGAAGAAAAGGATATATATATCAAAATACTTTGAACTAGAAAAACATACGAAAATTAAATATTCATAAGCCTTCTGAGACCTGAACAATTTCTTCAGCAATAGCATAGTGATTTATGAATTTCAAGAGCGGGTAAACAAAAGGGCGAAATTTGTGGATGTTACCATTATGGTACAGAAATTTTACCTCCAACAAGAACAACTACTCTAGTAGTTCCTCCACAGTGGCCAGACATGTACCTTGATGCATTGCACTTGGAAACTGGAAAGCCAAAAATAGAATGGTCAGCAAAAATGCCTGTTCCTACAATACAAGCTACCATTTCAAAAAAAAAAAAAAAAGAAGAAGAAGAAAAGCAAAATGGTGCTAGGGGTTGTGTGATAATAAAGAGCAGCTACATGATATAAGAAAAGTCTATAGAAACATACATAGAGAAACAATTAAAGCTTATTAGCAACTTTAACTTTCTTGCATATGTGAAATGGATAGAAAAACTCAATCATCGATGGAAGTAAAAACTATGTCCATATGTTTTGCCAAGTCAAAACAGCACTCATTTTGTGTTACAGCAGATCCAATCAAATAATTTTCTTCCTCTGAATGTTCAAAAGCTATTTGATTTCTGTCTCTCACTTTTCCAAACTTTAGAATGCTTTGATTTCCATGGCTGCTTAGATTAATAGTCAAGGTAGCACAGTGAACTTTCAATACTGCCAAGTGCTAAGGCTCTAATCACGGAAGATACAGAGCAAATGCACGTGGCCAACATTCTGCTTGGATAGGATGTGAGTGCACTTGGCAGATAGACACACTAGTCTAATGCACCCCATTCTTAGGTCTGAGAATTTGGATTTCTTGTGCTCAAGCTTGAGACAAGAGAGTTTTGGTACTATCTTTCAAAGTTAACCTAAACATTAACAATGCAATATTTTTTGTATGAATTTAATACCCAAAATAAGAAAAAAAAGCACACAAATTCAGCATAATTCAAAACAACCTAGTCAAAGTCAAGCCGTTAAGAAGGACCGAAGGGGATGGTGACAAATTCCATGGTCCTTATTCCTTCCGAAGCTATAATTATCATCATCCTTGGATACAAAGATGTAAGAGTTTTATTAGAACAATGTGGTCTCGTAGGAACCATCTCTTTTGCCATTGAACTCCTCAATCACAGTTTAAGGCTCTTGTACACGACCAAGGACCGAGCATTAGTCCCACATTGAGGTGTCATCCTCCGATTGGCCAACTCACACACCCACTTGTCCCCAGTCAAAAACCCCTTTTTTAAATAAAAAAAATCAAACTAAACCAAACAGTACACTCATAATAAACAACAAGAATAAATATAAACAAATATAAAGCCAAGTAGGCTCACCTCTCCGGCAGCCGTTCCCGGTGGTAAACCCATCTCCATCGAAACCGTCATAGCAATGACACCTGTATCCAACACTCCCATTCTGGAGCTTAACCTGACTACAATTCCCGTTCTTTGAGCAAACATTATCCCGACAATGACCTTCAATCCACCATTCCAATTCAATTGTTTCATACTGGAAAGAGACAACCGGACTGTCCGACCCAAGAGCAAGAGAAGAGAAAACAGACCTACACTGAGTTGAATTCACACCTTCATAACTCAAAGTATCAAAACCTGAGTACGGTTGTGAGTAACAACTCAAGTTGTCACTTTTAGCAGCCTCACAGTTTTTCGAATGCAACTCTCCCTGTAACGGACTTCTTGAAATAACACAACTATTTAAAAGCTTGCTACAGTCTTGAAGTAACAAACTGTTCTGCCAAGAAGGACCATAGTTCAGACTAAAAAGTGGCCTGATTGTTTCAATAGAACGATTACAGTCTGCCGGAAGATTGACCAAGATACCTTTTGGGGTTATGTTCTGGACTTGAAATTCACCAATCTTGATCTCACCTTCAGTTGATTCGCAGTTTAACTGGATGGGGCATCCATTTGAGAAACCAAAAGGGTACGGGACAACTCTTGCTGATTTCCCAATCCCACACGAAGAGGCACAATTGCTGCCGGACTTCTGAGCTTTCGTTGTAGGCCTTGTGGTGGCAATAAAAATCGTGATGATGGTGATAAAAAGAAGCAGACTTTCCTGTCGAAGACCCATTTTTTATAGTCTTTGAAGGGAATTGAATCATTACCTTGCTGCAGAACCCACAAAAAAAATCACCAATTAAGCTGCAAACAGCTTGGTCACGAAGAAAGATGAGGGCACAAAGACATCCTCAAAGATCCAATCTTTTCTGTTGTTAATTGCTATAACGATAGAAATCAGTGACAATTCAATAAAGTAGAGATTAAATGCTGAGGTTTTGGTGTCGTTGGGAAGCCATCTAAATTCAATAAATGCTGGTATAACATAGAAGGAAGAGGTTCATTTATGGCTAGCCCAATCCTACAAAAAAATAATAATAATTGTTTCGTGGGCTTGGTCAATGAATCGACAACTGAGCTTACCTTTTCCTTGATTTCCTGTTTCCCTCCCAAATTCTTCTCCAATGCCCGCAGCAGTAATAGCAATTTCCTAGCAATTTCCCATTCAGGCTGTCTTCATACTGCTTCTTGCTGTTTTTTGACTCGAGCAAACACTCTTTTTTATTTTTCTTGAATTTTCTTTCGGGTGGGTGGGTTCTTAAAAAAAAACAAAAGAAGCACCCCCATGACATGTCTTGATGGGTTGACCAACACGCCAGTGTGCTCCAAACTTGAATGTACCCAAATGCCCTTGTGTGGGGCATTAATTTACATCTGGAAAGGATGAGAGGGAGCCAGAGTCAGCAAGCAATTGCAAAGGGATTTTGACTTGAGAAAAGAAAAGATGGATACGTGTGGACAGCATCTAACCACCTTTGTTTATTTTGGTATATGATTTGATGAAGGTGGAGAAAGTAGGCTGCCACCACCCATTCCATGCCCTCAAAAACTTGAAGGTCCACTTCTGTGTTGTGGTATTGTAATTTAACATGTTTTTTTATTTAAAAATATATTAAAATAATATCTTTTTAAAAAATTATTTTTTATATTAATAAATTAAAACAATCTAAAATATATATATAAAAAAATCTATTTTATAGAATATTTTATTTTACCACCACATTTAAAAACTCAAAATTTCCACTATGTATTTATACCTTGGGCCATTGCCTAGGATTGCTAACGTTTCTTTCTTCTACACTTTCGAGGTGATTTAAATCTGAACATTTCAACTCTATTTCTAAATGTTTAATCAATAGATATCCCTACTCCATCCAATCGAGTAAGAGCAAATAAATTAAGTCTTGACTTTCTAGGATAAGATGTTCTACATAGGATGAGACTTTCTAGCTATTATTTTCTATTATTGTAATAAATAAATAAAAGACTTGTTATATTGTGCTTTGAAATACTTGCATAGCATGTGATTTTAGGAGTTTATTCTGCCCTTTTGAACTATTTATATGATTTCAAGACTTTCATATTATGATTATTATTATTATTTGGACGAAGGAAATTCTAGGTACGTGTGGATTCCGAACTCAAATGGTGGAACCAGCTAATGATCCTTTCTTTACAGAGAAATAATCAAGGCTTAAAAATAATTAAAGAAAGATTATAGAAAACGGAAGGGAAGGCTAAAAGTCAACTAAATCCAATGGGTGTTTTTTTAAATAAAGAAACCATGCTAGCGCACTACCAAGAAATACTGCTATTTGCATCGAATGTTAAGGAAAATTCGTTGCCGAAAAGCAATAAATTATCTTAAAAATTACCTCAGCAATCTGAGATGGATGGATTCGCGTGAAGATGGGATTTCTTCTTCTTGTTGTTGGTTTCTTTGTTTGGCAATGCATGTGTTAATTAATATGTAAAGAATTACATAAAATGATTTTCTTGTAGATTATTTTGCATCAATTATATTTTCTTGCATAGGGATTTTGAATAAGAAAATAACAAAAAATGAACAAGAATAATTGCAATTTTTGTATGTTGATGTTATCATGGTAGTTAGATTGATATGAAATCGTAGATATATTATTGTTTTATGGATGGTTGTCTTTATTTTAAAGATATTCTAGATATTAAAAGATTAATCAATTTTGTATTTTCAATTAATGAACAAAATTTCTAAAAAACAATTAGATATATTTGTGTGAGGTGTAAAAATAAAATTTTTTTAAACAATGATGATATTTTTAAACGCTTATTGAAAATAAAGATTTTTTTACCATATTGTGAAAGCTGGACTATACACAAGGAGCATTATGTCACATAACCAATACTGGTCAAACCTTCATAAATTAGGATTGGTTGTAATGTGAATGATGTTTGTTTAGAAAATCTATATAAAATGTTTGCTTTAGGTGCAATAAGAGTTGAAGATGTATATTCTAATGATAGGGTTTTTAGTTTTATAGTAGTAGATGAACTTTTAAATTTAAAGACAACTAATTTTTATAAATTATTAAAAGTTGCAGAGGAGTTTTTGTAGGATAGGTGTGCCAAGCAATCTAAATCATTTACTTGTATATAATTACTCTGTATGAAGTTAACTTTAAATGTGAATTAGACTATCTTTAATAAATATATTATTTTAGAAAAAGTTGCATTTTTGATAATGAAAACTCATTATCAAATTTTTATAATGCTAAAAAATTTATAAGGTTATTGGACTTGGTTATGAGAAATATGTTATGTTTTCAAATTATAGCATGTTGTATTATGAGGTAGATGCAATGAAAATAATTTTTGACTTTTATGGAAGTTCATGATACAAACCTAGAAATCTCACTGTTTTAAGGTTTTAATACAGTAAAGAAATAAATCTATACCTTTTATTGACACCATAACTTTTGAGACTATTCATGTCTCCATATCACACACGTCACAAACATTGTGATGTTAGAATCAAGGAGTTATCATCTAGTTGTTTGGTTCAAGGTCACTAAAAGACTCGGATAGACTAATCTTATACAAAATTCCAATGTAATTGACTGGTTATGGTTAGAAAAGATATTAGCACTCTTAATGCACCTTACCTAAGGTAAGTTACATTATATGGTTTTAATGTGGTTTAAAGATGTTAATGGATTCCTAACCGGTGATTTATGAATGGCTAAGAACAACAATTTACTTTTATAAACAAATTTAGCATTTCAAATTTAATATGGGCTCATAAGCTCAGGTAAACTTTTATAGAAAGAATTCAAGTGAATACCCTGACAGGGTTCACCTGTCCTAAAAGGCGAAAGTGTTTTTCACAACTTGTATATTGTAATGAAAGTTACTCTTAATTAAAATTAGTAAATATCCAAAATAATTCTAAGAATTTTCTAGTAAACTCTTGGTACTTAAATATTAGTCTACTAGTAAATCTAACATTTATACCATAATGTTGACCATTAATTTTAAAGAATTAAAATGTTTAGAGTTAATAAAATATTGATCAAATCCTTAAAGAATTTTACAAACTTATTGTAAATTTTAAAAAACATAAAAACTTTCTAAAATAATGTTGAAAACATTTTTCTCTCCTTTTTATAAATAAAATACAATTTTTTTTTTGTAAAGATTGGGTCATATGTAATAAGAAAAAATTATTTTTTTATTTTTAATTTTATTATTATTTATTTATATAAGGCTATAATGCACAAATCTATTTTTTCTTTCCTTATAAAATTGCCAAAATGAACTTAAAGATGTGTTTGTCAAATGCCCTTTTAAGCCAAAAAATCTTTAACAAAAAGTTGCCTGAACAAACAAATCCTTAAATATTTGACCTAAAATAAAATCAAATGGGTCAACTTAAAAACACTTGTTCAACTATGAATCAAAAACCACCGTTTGATCCAGAAACTAAATCAAAACAAAGATTTAAACTGAAACAAAATTAAAGTTACAAATCAACATAAAACATAAAATTTTTCACATAAAAAACAAATCAAACACTCAAATCATGAAGAACACAAAGAATATTTGTTGAGAACCTAGCAAACATAAAATTTAACTAAGATAAATTTTCATGCAATCAAGGGCAGGGTTTTATTCAAAATCATACAAAAGTCTATAATCTAGCATTCATTCACTTCAGTTATCAAATAATCAACATGTTTTTATCAAAATAGATTTTAGTTTAAAATCAAAACTCTAGAATTAAAACCCTTAGAAACTTGTTATTGATATAAATAAGCTTTATATTATCTATCAATTAAGTTGTTTAAATGGTTTAGTGTAAAGAATTGGACAAAGTTGGTCCACATCATAGGACTAAATCAATATTCTTTCTAATAATATGAAGAAATTGAACCCAACATCCAAACAAATCATAGCCTACTATTAAACCCTAGAACTTGTCTCTTAGGCTTTTGAAACATTTTTTTTTCCTCCCAAACCATATTATTAATACTATACATAGTTAAATATAAAAAACTAACAAATAGCATTAAATCATCAATAAAATATATGAAGTTTCAAAGTTCAAAACTACATAAGCTAAACAACAAACATATTCATACTATTTGGATTTAAGATTTGATATTTTTAACATTTATATGTCAAAATACACTTGTATGAACTATGAATTTTCATTTAAAGACATTACATTGATCAATATGCTTCTAAAATCTTTAATATACAAATATAAACATCTTACTATTTTATTACAAAACAAATTCAAACATCAATCATATCTTACATACATCATTAGCATGCTATTGAACTTAAAATACATAATTAAACAAGCATCACATCTAAGAATCATGCATTTAGTGTAAGCCTCTCTAACACATTATCGACCAAAATTAAAATAAATTATCATAATAAAAGTTTAAGCATCTAAAACATGTTTAAAACAAAAACAAAACATGTTTAAAACAAAACATACTCTATAACAAAAAAAACATCAAATTATTTTAACACTAAAATCAAACAAAAAAAATGCAAGATAAGCTCAAATAACATCAAAACAAATTTAAACATTAAGAAAACATGAATATTTAGGCCATATAAACTTCATATTTATTTTTATTTTTTTATGGTTATAGCTTATCTAAGCTTGTTGGTTATAAACTATTATGTTCCTTTTTTTTTCCCTTTCATTATCTCTTCTTTCCAAAGCTTGTTAGATCTTTTATATTAAACTTTTAAGATCTTTCACAGTGTATTTCCCTATGTTTTTCCTCTCTCCTCCTTTTTTGTTATTTTCCAAAAGGTATTCATAAGGTCTTGTTAGGGTTCTTGATATATTGAAATATTGATTGATCAAAACTTAGCCCTCTAATCAAAATGAGAGGGTTTTGAAAAAATATTAATAGCTAAAACCCTTTTCTTTTAATAGTTCTAGGATAAGGGGTTTCATAACAAATTTTTCTAGTTGGTTTTCTTTTGATTGGAGATAAAGACATGTATCCCTCATCTTTTAATTTTAGATGAAAGATTTATAACCCTTAACTATGAACATAGGAAAAAGTTGAGTTGTTTTACTTAATTGAGTATCTAAGTCCAGGTAACCGAGTTGACTAATTTTAAGGCTTTGTTAAAGCAACTACAATGCAAATATCATTGGAGACCACTTGAACTTAGTAAAAAAACATATATTATGATTAGATCCATTCTTGCTCATTTTGGAGGTTTGTAGCTTCACATTCATTCATTTGTAGATACCACCTCGATCAACCAAAAATCTAAAAATGTAGTGTGGCTGATTAGGGATTTGATAAATTTCACTTTAATCCTTATTCTTCCAATTGTTTTCTTGCAATTGCCTCCCAAACTCTTAATTTCATGCAACTTTACTTCTTTTAAACTCAATCATTAATCCCAAAGTTAAGCGCTATTTTTTTTTATCTTGGTTCTTGGTTTTTGAATTATACACCTGGATTTTTAATTGACCAATAAGGTTTTAATTTTTTTTATTTTGATCCTTGATATGGTCAATTTCAGCCTCTATAATCACATGTCATTTTTAGTTTAGTTCTTGGTTTTGGATTTCTTCAATCAAGTCTTTAATTGTTTATCAAACTTCAATATTCTTATAATTAAGCCCCTGGATCGTCCAGTTAAACCTAAAAAAACAATTAAGTCCTTAGACTTTAATTTATTCCAATTAACACCTAAATTGACTCTAAAAAATAATTTTTCCTATAATTAAGTTCTTAATAAGATTAATTAAGTCTTATAAAATTCGCATTAAGTCTTTACCTATCTAAATTTGTATTTTTTTTTACCTTAAATAAAAATATTTTCACTAATAGAGCCATTTGTCAATCAGAGTTAGATTGTTAATTTTTTCAATTCCATACATTTTGGTCCTCTAACTTTTTCACTTGTTATTTTGGTCCTGCACCATCAGGTTAGGCAGTCTTCTAGGCTTTCTTCATGTATATCCTATTGTATTTTTATTTTATTTTTGTTTTTTATTTTTTATGGGGTCACAAGTGAGTAATAACGAAGTAAAAAATTTGACATGACATCATTTTTATAGGTCATATGATAGGGTTATGGCACACCCATGTAATGAGGAGGTATGGAAAGAGTTTAATTATGTCCATATGAACTTTGCATAGATCTAAGAAATATTTGGTTAAGATTATGCGCTGATGGATTTGGTCCATTTAATATGTCTTTGAATGTATACTCTTATTGGTCAATAATTGCCACAATATATAATTTGCCTGATTAGAAGTGCATAACTAGACCATTCATATTTTTGATAATGGTGATTCCTGGTCCAAATAATCTAGGTAAAAAGCTTGATGTTTTTGTAAGATTTTTTATTGATGAGTTAAATAAGTTGCGGTGTATTAGTTATTGACACCTATGATGTATATAGAAAGGAAAATTTTAAATTAAAGGCAACTTTAATGTGACACATTACTCAATTTCCAGCATATGAAATGTTATTGAGTTAAAGTATTCATGATAAGTTATCTTATCCTTATTATATGGAGCATATAAAGGTTTTTAGGTTATGATTGTCATCAACGATTCTTACTTTTAAATCACCCATGTAGATGCCAATCAAATTAAGTTTTTGAAATAAGTAATTGAAATGCTCCTTCTTTTACCTCGTCAATTTGGTTTGGAAATGTTATACAGAGTGTCCAAGTTTAATGAGAGGCATATTAGAAGTTTCTCATATAATGATAAAATTTCTACTTGTGGTGATAAACACAATTGGTTAAGGAAGAGAACTTTTGAGAAGCTTTTATATTGGCATACAAATACGATTTCTCAAAATCTTGATGTCATGCATATTAAAAAAAATATTTTGATAATATTTTTTATATAGTAATAGATTATCCTGATAAAAGCAATGACAATTAAAGGCTAGATTGAATATTCAGTTGTATTATAAAAAGTCAAACTTACATTTGCAATAAGATATTAGTGGTTAGGTTTACTTATTATCATGGATGGAAAACTTGTTGTTTCCTAGTGATTATGTTTTCATAAGAGGTAAATTGAAAGATATTTATAATTTAATAGATTATTTATGGATTAAAAAATAATATGGATGTGAAATTGAAAAAATGGTAAGGGGCTAACTTAAAGAAGACAAACCACAAAAAGTAACAAATAAATGATTTCAAAAAAGGATAAAAAATAAGAAAAGAAAAAAAAACCAAGCAAACCTGAACGAACCTCTTAAACCTTGTACAATCTTTAAAATTCACAACTTATGAAATCCTAGATCTAGCTTAAATTAAGAATCTTAATTCTTAATTAATTTAATTTTAAAATATGAGATTATGGAAAAAATATTAAAAAAAACTTGCAAAAGAAAAACAAATAGCAAGAAAAAATTAGGAATACAATTTGATAGGGGAAAAAACTCAATGATAAAGATTTTAAAAAATAATATAAAAAATAATCACAAAAAAATAAATAGCAATTAAAATAATGAAAATCAAATTTGAAAGATTAAAAAATCATAGAGGTGAAACTGAAAAACATTTGTAATTTTATAGCTTATTTTAAAACAACAACAACAACAACAACAATAATAATTAAAAGAACAATGACTAAATATGAAGGGAAAAAAGATTGAAGGGGTTGACGTGAAATTCAAGGAGGAGAAAAAGAAGAAGAAAAGGAAAAGAAAAGATGGTTGCCAATGTCGAACTAGAGACCAACATCAAACCAAAGGTGTTTATGGTTTGCCCACAGTCAAACCTAAGATCTTCCAAGCACTGCCTTAAAAAGTAGTGTTTGGTGGTTAGGTAACCCAACATGTGCCTTCTGAACAATGCATGGGTTGTCCACACACTAGCGTGTGAGTTGCAATCTCCTATAATGTTTTTAATAACATTTACTATATGTCAATTTCAATTGCATTAATAGCCCATGAGTAAATTCCACACTTATAATAAAACCAATGTAAAATAACCAAAAATTTCTGTGAGAGAATTAATGTAAAACCTCTAGATGAAAAATTATAAATTGACTAGTTTCATGTAAAACAAAAGGAAAAATTTGCAACTCTTGATTGAGTTATCATGAAATTATAAAAAATTATGTGGAGCCTTCTAATATGACTAGTTTGGGTTAAAATTTCAGGATTTTTAGAGAAATTCAGAAAATTTGATGAAAAATCACAATTTGACTAGTTTTACATTATTAGATGTAATTTTAAATCCGTCCATTCAAATTAAGTTAAAATTTTATGAGAAAAACTTAAATATATTGAATAAAATCTTATTAAAATTTTAGGATGAAAAGAGCTTGGTGGTGCTAACAAAGAATAAAAAACATCAAATGGAAGCAAAAACACTCATTAAAGGTAAAATGGTAATTTTTCATTAAAAATAAAACAAGGCAACCCCTTTTCCATTATGAACTACCAACTAAGTGGTAAAAAATATGAAAAGAAAAAACAAAGAAAAGAACATGAGAAATAAAGAGAAAAACAAGAAAAAGTGAGAGAGAGTTTTGAAATTTGTAAGATTAAAAGACTTGGGATATTAAATTAAGAAAGAATCAAGTGAAGAAGATATAAGAAATGTGAGGAGGGCTAGCCATGCTAGGAGGAGAAGAAAAGTTGGGAGAACTTACATTGGTAAACATGAAAAATTTAGATTATTACTTGAATGAAGTGTTTTTGGGTTTATTTGAGTAAATTATCAAACAATGACAATTAAATTTGATTTAATTTCTTATATTCTTGATTTTTTTTAAATTAAGATTCTTATTAGAATTTGAGGGTTTTGAGACAAGTAGTAAACACGATGGAATTGAGGTAAAATAATATAAAAACAGTGAATGTAAGTAGTAGTTAAGAAAGAAATTGAATAATTTTGAAGAAAAGAACTTGAATATATGAATAAGATTTTGATTGTTTTATGTTTGAGAAATGATGTTCTCTATCTTATTTGAAGTATTCAAAATATGAAGAAGTGAAGAAACATTATAAGTATATGAAAAGAATGAATAAATAAATGGTGGGAATAGTTGGAAGAATTCTTTAAGTGACTTAAAAGAAGAAAATTGATTAAAATAATAAGTTAAAAATAAGGAGATAAATGAATGAAAATTTTGGTGTAAACACAAATTAAATAAAAGATATTACTTACTTCAAATTTAGGCATGAAGGAGAAATAATAATGGATTAATAATGTAGTGCAATTTGATTTATTCAAGAGTTGTTTCGAGAGAAAGGCATAAAACATGAGGCTGGGCCATCATGAGCAAATGATAGATGATTCATCCTTTTCTTTTAAAATTCAAAGTTTCATTATTCGTTATGAGTTGTTTATGACATGTTGATATGGAAAAAGTTGAAGAAGAAGTTGTTAGTTAGTATGGAATTATCGGTTAGATTGACTATTTATAGAAAATAGTCGGATGTTGGGTAATTTGTTTGGAATTACTAGTTAGATTGGTTATTATAGAGAATAGCCGAATATTGGGTAATTTGTTTGGAATTACTAATTAGATTGGTTATTATAGAGAATAGCCGAATATTGGGTAATTTGTATGAAATTATCAGTTTAATTGTTGGCTATTTAAGAGGGTTAGCCGAGTTTGAGGTAAAATTGTGAAGTATCAAATTAAAAATTAAGTAATGAGTGTTGATTACAAAGTTCCAATAAGTATAAGATTAATAAATAATGAATGGGTTATCAATGTTGATATATAGTAAGTTAGTGATAAAAGATAATTTGATATATTTTGAAAACTTGTGAATATAATAGCTTTATTATTTTTAATGTGTTAACTTTCTTATTTGTTATTAATGTTATGTATACAGGTTGTTAAAGAGGTGATGTGAAGTGTTAAATATGGGCTTTATGTTTTAATCTGTTTATTTTATGGAATACAATATATTTGCTTTATATGTAATTTGTATTCTACGTGAATTGTAATATATATATATATATATATAATGAAGATGTGTACTTTTAGTACTTATTTATTTAAAAAGTACAAGTTAGGAACTAATCTTATTAAATTAGTTGAAAAGAATATTTAGTAATTATATCATGCATGTTAATGTAATAATTAGTTTAAGATGAATCTTTTAAGTTTATAATTATTTTTAGTTAATGTCTTATTTGTTAATGATGTAAGGTTAAGAAAATATAATAAAATATAGTTATATAGAATATTGTATGATATGATGGATGTGATTCAGGATGGTTGGATCAAAGTGAAAGTTTTGAGTATTGTGATTGAATGAAGTTTACTCGATAACTTGGTAACATCAGAAAACAAAAGAAACTCTACCAAAATTTTTTTAAAAAATATTATTAAATACTTGACATTAGTAAAGAAATGTTTGAGATTTCATAACATCATAATTTAAGGATATTACAAGAAAATTTGAAAGCCTGATTTAATGTAAACCACTTATAAAAAATCCTGAAAAAAAACCCATATATGATGGGATTAGGTTTTCTAGTTTTTTGCCAAAATAACCGGATTTAACTTAATCTATTCAGTTAAAATTTCACAAAATTAATGCAATTTTGGTTTAGTTGGTTTTTTTTAATTTAAACCAAACCATACAAAACCGTGAACACCCCTAGTCATAACATTTTAAAGAAAAAAAATACACGTGTAGCCTTCCAAAATATATTATTTAACTTTTACGTGCTAGAATAACTACATTATTTTTAAAAGCAATTTTTTTTAACTAGTATATAAAAGATTTTTTTAATATTTTCATTCTATTTTTTTATTATCACTACAAGTTTGATTGCAAAGCAATTTTATATTTTAATAAATATACAATATAATTAAAAATAAAAAGTTATTGGTGAGCAAGTTCAACACCCTAACAAGTCAGTTGCTTTGTCATTCTTAAATGGTGCAAAATACAAGGCAAATTCATTATTTTTATGCAAATTACTATTCAATATAACAATGTAATTACTCTATACCCTACCATAAAAAAATCAATCAACTAGCTATCAGGGGCACTATGATCTTTGTGCAAGATCCATTAGTTATTTTTAATTGATCGAGGTCAAATTGATATTTTTAATTTTTTTAAGCATAATAGAGTGGCTAAATTACCTTTAGAAGTATAATTTATTTAATTGGTGCCTAAGATCTTTTCATTTTTTATTTTTTTAAGCATAATAAAATGACCCAAATACCTTTGAAAACAAAATTCTTTAACTAGCAAGCATGGGCTTTTATGTGTTTTCAGCTTGTTTTTTTTATTGTTATTATTAGGTTGACTTAGAAAAAATTTAATATTTTAATAAATATAAAATATGATTAAGAATGAAAGGTTGCTGGAGTTCAATGCACTAGTGCATATACCATTACATTTTTTTTTTCAAGTTGGAATTATAATATGTTATGATGACCAAAAATGATTGCCACAATATGGTTGTGATCATCTTAGGAGTACCCCTATCCCTTTTTAGATGATGTGTGTGGCTTCCTAATCTTTATTATGGTGTTGGTAACATTGTTTAACCTTATTTTCTCTCTCTCTTTTTTTTTTATTTCCATGCCTAACTATCCAAAATTTTAAAACAACCCTTCAATATTTTTTTTTCATGTTTAATTCTTGTTTTTTGTTTATTATTTTTTTATTTGAAATAATTTATAAAATTAGAATTTCTTTTTAATTTTATCATCTTTTAATTTTTATCTTCCTTTAGTTTTTTTCCTAGTAGATTCGATATTTGTTTCTTTTATTGCTATTTGTTTTATTTTGAATTATTTTCTTAATTTATTTATTTTTTCAATCTTATCCCTCAATATTTTATATTTATTTCAAATTTCATCTTTATTCACCTTTTTGCTTCTTCTTTTTTGCTTTGCAAATTTTTAAGATAAAAATGTTTTATTTTTATTTATAAATTCATCCTTCAATATTAAATTGATTAAAAATTGAGCTTCTTGGTTGAATTTAAGTTTAAGATTTTACGGGTTATGGATTTGAAAATTTAACCTAAATTTTAGAGATTTGCATTAGTATGCTTATTTAACATTTCTTGGTTAAAAATTTGTTTTCCGCTCCTTTATTGATACTCATGTTTTATTAGTTTTACTTTGTAACATTTATTTATTTCTTAAATTTTGCTCTAATTCTTTTGTATCTTTTTAATTTAGCTCCAAATTTAATCAAACTCAAGATCAATTAAGACTTAGTTAAGGCCTACTTGAGAAAAGAATAAAGAAAAAAACTAGAAAGACATAAATTATTCAATCAAGTTAACTCATTGTTGTCATGTCCATTACTAGGTCAGTACAAATGTGTAGCCATCTTTTCATTTTACTCCCTTTTTTTTATGATTTAATCATTTGACAATCAGTTGGTTCATATTTAAGCGAGGGCTAAATAAATGCTATTACGAAGGTGGCATGAATTTATTTATTTTTTTAACAAAATCATCATTTGAACAAGCTAAGTATTTTGCTTTTGGTTTGCTAGGTCAAACCAGCCACACTAATTTTTTTTTTGTATTTATCAATAAATATGTTGGCTATGAAAGTGCCAAATATTTATTGTTTCAAATATTATACAACATAAATCTAGATTAGTCAATTAACAAGTAAAATATTAAAGAGTGAACAAAATAACAAATACAAAACATGTTAATATCAAACATTAAAATCCATATTGAGTTCATACTATAATTATTTTTACACCATTAGTGTAACCTTTTCACATTGATATAATAAATTTAACTAAACATAATGAAAGAAAAAAAAATAAACAAGATAAAAACATAAATAAGATAAAAGTTAACTAGGTAAAGAAAAGGAAATGAATGACATAAACAAGAAATTAATGAAAATAAAACTTAAGCAATACAAAGAGAGAAATAAAAAGCATAATCTTGATCTGTAGACCAAGATGCCTAAATATATGAAAAATGCCTCCTTTTATAAGCCAAAATTAGGAACTATTGATTTGATGACTAATTGATGAGTGGATTGCCAGCTTTTGACTTGGTAACAATCCTTATCTTCTCTTGTCTACCTAAAATGTTATTGGTAACGTTAAAATTGAAACCACTTAAAAACATGAAAGTTATTTGAACTTCTAGAACTCCAAATATAGGCCAAACACTAAACGATGTTCGAGCTGCAGGATAAATTCAGACTTCTTCATTATTGTTATAATTTGGACTTGAAAATGACCTTATTAAATCTTGACTTCGTATGAAAGTTATAGTTTTATGTCTTACCTTTCTATCCATATAAAATAAACTTAAATCTGAGATCTACAACTTTAGATATAACCTAATTATTGAACAATGTTTCCTTTTGGACTGCATTGACATCTCTTTTCTAAGTTTGATCACCTCTTTGTCTTTTCAATTTTATTTCTTAAACTCATCAATCAATCCTTTCATTTATTTGATAGGCTTGCATTTAAAATAACTATTTATTATAAATTAAATGTATCTTATATTATTAAATATGTTATTATAAAACGTGCTTTAGTTAAGGAGTTATTAATACTTTAAGTGTAAAATGATAATATAAAACCTTAATAGAAATACACATTTAAACATTAATCATACCACAACTATTTCTTACACGATTCTATTTTATATATAAATTGTTTGCTATAATCAATTAAAACCAAGTGGTAGACCTATCTATTACATATTGTTAACAAATTAAGGTTGTCAAATATCACAAACCATTGCATGTGTATAGTGTGTTGCTTACTTCCTTGCTCTTAGTCAAATATGATTGTTTTATTCAAAGGAAAAAGTAGAATTATTTGAATTTTTGTATTACATAAGGGTCTCTCTTCTACACATACACATGATATGATCGATATAAATTATTATGTATTATTATAATAAAATTATTATTTTATCCTTATATTAAGAAAACAAAAGTCTTGGTTATTGGGATATTTTAATTTTTTCAATAGGTTTATTGGTCATTAGAAAACCAATTAGGAGTATATTAGTTTTCTTCAATATTTTTATACAATAAAAATATTTTTTTACTGTAAGATTAATAAAATTTAGAATTGTTGATCAATGATATTTTTGTTTTTTCACAAACTTTAAACATTAAAAACACCTTTTTACCCTTAAGATCAAAAAATACTTGAGTTGTTGTCCAAGGACTTTTTTTTTATCTTTTCCTTTTTATGCTGCAAGTAAAATATATTTTTTCCCTCAGAAAAGATAAAAAAAAAAAGAGTTATGCTTTTAAAGATGTTTATGTCCTTTTACGTTGGTTTATTTGTTATTTTCAGAGTAATAAGAAGTGTTTTGATAATTTTACAATATTTTTTTAATTTTTAAACTACAAATGCTGCAAATAAATTTTTTATTATATGTTGATATATGGATCACATTTGTGCTTTTAAATAGCATGTGATATGCTATCCAGTAGCCAAATCTAGTCTTATGTTGTGTTTTTAGAAGTGCAACTACATTTTCTTCCTCCTAGTGTAAGACATGACGGTGGATAATAGACGATTTGTCGCTAGTAGTTTTTTTTTTCTTTCTTCCATTGAAAGTGAATTTCTATCCTCTTTTCTTTTTTTTTTAATTTTAATTCTTATATTTTTATTGCTTATTCTCATTCCATTTGCTTTCATATTTTTTTTATCCTTTTAATTTAAATCTTTAAATTACATTTTGTCATATATTATGCTTTTCAATTTGCTCATTATTTTCTTGACTTCTTATTTTTACTCTTAGCTCTTTTTATTAGTTTTCAATTTTATTCTTCAATCAAAGTTTATATTGTTTTTTTTAGCCCTCATTCTTTTTATTTCTTTTTCCTTTTAAATTTTTTTCTTTTCAATTTAACCATCTAATTTAAAATATTCTGATGCCTATAAAATTATTTTTATTTTATTTTTCACTCTTTTTTTTATTGTAATTTTTTATGTTGTGGATTTTTTTTCTCAATTACATTTTTTAGTGTTTGATTTTTTTGAAACTAGGCTTCATGGTTTTTTTTTTATTTATCATGCTTCTAATTTAATACGGTTATGAATCCTTTTTTTTTCTCATTTTCTTTTAGTATTTTATCTTTCTACTTTTTTTTCAAATTTAGTTTAGTTGTTACCTTTAATTTTTTTTCCTATCAATTTATTTTTTTTCTATCAATTTATTTTTTTCTCCTTACCTATATCACGAGTTTTGCAAGCATTTTTTAGATAATTTCTTTTAATTTTTTGTTTTATATTTAATTTTTGAAGATTTCTTATTTTTATTTTATACAAATAAGCTTTGTTTTGTAAAAAAAAAAGTTATTTCAAAATAATATTTCTAATATGTTCGGCCATGCATAATTATTTTCTTTTATTATATATACTTTTATTTTTATTATCTTTTATTGATTTTAATTAATAAGTTCAATAAATATTTTTTTATTTTATAAAATCAAATATTTTAATTTATATCATTCTTTTAATTTTTTTAGTTATTATTAATGATTTTTTTATTTACTTGAATAATTATTAGATATTTAAATAAAATTTTAAATTTACCTTTAAAAGTTTTTATATAAAAAAACGTATTAAAATATCCAGCTTTTTTTTTTAAAAAAAAATAACATTTACAATCCGCCACGAAGCGTTGATTAAATATCTATATAAAGCCAAGCGTTGGAAAATGATAGGCGATTATTTTGAGAACTAAGATTCTAGAATCTTCTAAAATATTCATGACATAATCAGCTGATTTTCGATTTTCGAAGGAGAAAACTCGCATGACGGGTGCCTATCACTCCTTATCGACGCCGTGTTGATGACAAAATTACACGACCATTATTGTTTTATATAATTTTTTTTATTTATGTGGGGTGTTTGGACCAGCTTGCGCTCATCACGACTAATCCTTACGGCCCACTGAATACCCTGCAAATCCAATAGACATGTAAGGTACTGTGGAGATGACAGACATAAAATTATTTCGTATTATCCAAGCACAAATTCAGAGCTCGAAATCAGATTCAGTGGAAGAGGATATTATTGTTTCGTATTATTGTTTCATATAATTGATATTATTCGGGAAAGCATGCTTCCATTATAAATGTAGGTGGGCCCAATATAGATAAATTCGGTATACGACAAAATGCATGGAAGTTCACCTAACTGCTGCACTCGCAAGTTTACCTCTTGTTTTTTATTTTAAAATTATTTTTAATATTAATTCATTAAAATAATTTAAAAATATAAAAAAATTAATATTATTTTGCAGTATATGTTTTTACTTCTTCTTCTTTTTTTTTAATCTCTATGGCTCCCTTCAAGCTTTATTGAAATTTGTGGAGGTGTTTTTGGAGCTAAATTATTCTCTCTTTTTTTTAAAAAAAAAATTCGGAGCCGACTATGGTAGTACAGTAAGGTTTTTTGAATTTTTTTTAATTATTTTAGGGTGTTAATATCAAAAATAAATATTTTTAAATAAAAAATATTATTTTAATACATTATCCAATAAAAAATAATTTAAAAAACAACTACAATCATCTTTTCAAACACCATTTCATCCCACTTGTTTTGCCTTGTCAACAAATTAGGAGCTGACTCTGGCAGTGCAGTAAGCTTTGCCTAGGAAGTTGCTATTGACGTTAGGCTGTGGCCCATTTGCAATTTCCAAGGAAACACCTGGCTTGAGCTTATGCAATTGATGCGAGGATAGTGAAGAACACTGCCCATTTAGGTTTATGTTGGTAGTGCCAGCATGAGGTGAAAGATTTATCGTGACCTGCCCATTTAGTATTCTTAAGTGCTATTCATGCAAGCCCTGGACCTTTGGCTAAGATACCTTGATGATGTTAAACCTGTGAGAAGGAGAGGCATCCCCTTTAGCAAGGCGGACATTTTTCTGGGAGGGGACGCTAGATTTTAATCTAGCGAAGTGGGCATGGTTTGAAGCCTGAGAAAATTCTGGTTGGGATGGTTACCTTCAATAAATCTTAGTGCACACATCACCTGCGCGGCTGCGCCTCCACTTCATGAACTGGGACATGGTGGAAGAAAAGGGTAAACAATCTGCATGGATGCAGAGAAGGCATCTGCCCATCATTTACTGGAGGAAGACAAATTTAGGTAAGTAGCAAATCAATAATCATCAGAAATGGAAGTCTATTAAAAAATAAAAGAGTTTTCTCAAGTTATAGGAAATACTAGACATTTAATCCGCTGTATTGTATTTTAATATATTTTTTTTATAAAAAATTGAAAATATAAATTAAAAAGCATATACAAGTATCTAATTAAATAAATTAATAATTATTTATATAAATAAAAAAAATTATTTACAAACCAAGAAAAAAAATTGAAAAAAATAAGTGATGAATACAAATCAAGATATTCAATCATATAAAATGTAAAAATCAATAAAAAGATAAATTCATCTAATTAAATAAATTGATAACTATTTATGTAAATAAAAAAGGTCATTCACAATAACCAAGGAAAAAATAAAAAAAAATTAAATGATGAATATAGATCAAAATATTCAATCACATAAAAAAATATTTATTAAATTGTTTTTACTAAATTTATTTATTTAAATCAACAAAAGATAAATTCACACCTTAAAAACTTATAAATTAAAAGATAAATACAAATGAATCTATTTGATTAAACTTGCACCATAAAAACTATTATGCAAGACCAAACATTTCAACAATATTATTTAAAAATAAATATTTTTATTTTTAAAAATAAACTTCATTTATATAAAAAAAAACCATAGATGAATTAGAATAATATTTTGAAAAATCATATAGAAATTGAACAACTAAAAAAAACTTATATTAAAAAAATACATACAAAACTCGTGATCTAGATTATGAGATTAAGATAGTTCCATAGAAAAACTATGAAAATAATAACAAAATCAATATTAAAAAAATAATGTAAAATGATAAGATTGTATAAAATTAAATCTCTAACAGATTAAATGTTGAAAGATGAAACTAGAAAAAAAAATCAATTACACAAAATGATTTTTTAAAAAAATAAGAGTGAACAAAAAATTCATTAATTAGAACGATACAAATTTTTAGTTGGAGGATTAAATTGAATTAAAAAATAGCTTTGATAAAATGAAAAATAAATCAAAAGAAAAGGGGCCAAACTAGGAAAAAAAACAACAAAAAATTGTTTAAAAGATAAAATGAAATGCCAAAAAAAGTTCAACAAAAATGCCAAGGAGAGAATGTTTTTAAAACAAATAAGGAGCGAAGTGAAAAATACAACATATAAGAAATTGCAATTGAAGGACTAAATTGAAAAAAAATTCTATAAAAAAGAATAAGAATGAAATTAGATATTAAAAGAATGAGAATTGAAATTAGAAAAACAAATATGAGAAATTATAATTCAAGGAATAAATTCAAAAAAATTATAAATAAAAAAAGAATAAAATAAAAAACTAAAAGAATAAGGATTAAATAGAAAAGTAAGAAATACAGAATAAAATATCGTAAATTACCTATTAGGAGAGAAAAAAAGGGGGGAATCAAATGATCATAAGCGACAATTCAACCATTTTAAGCTACCATACTCTACTCCATAGAGAGGTGGACATGGTGATGTATCTAGAGAGATAATGGAAAATCAATTTTGACCACTGGCGGTGTCACACACACTTTCTAAATGATGTGGATGCTACTTACTCATTGACATGTATTTAACACAAGACAATAGTTTTTCTCATTAAAAAATTTGAAAACAATATAAAAATATCAAAATACTAATCATGAGCCTAACAATTACACAAAATACCGGTATGAAAAATGCAAAAATATCCCCAAATATAAAGCTTATATTTGTCTCGTTCAAGGTTAAAGATATATTTTCATTGTACATGGATATTTGAAAACCCTAAAAAATCCTTATCCAATAGCCCAACAATTTTTTTATCTCAACGCAAAGAAATATTTTTACTATTAAAAAAGTTACTAAAAATCGAAAAAGCTTTTTATCAACAATTATAAATTTTATTAATTTTGAATGTAATGAAATATTTTTATTATACTGAAAATATTTTAAAAAATATAAACAACCTGGAATCTTTTAATCATCAATGCGCTAATAAAAAAAGGCCAAAACACCTCCCTTTAAAGGCTTTATCATTTTCAATTCAAGGGTAACATGGTAATTTCATTACATAATCCATAATAAACTATATCTTAAACCAAAGGGAAACTTTCACGGGTTTTAGAGTTTTTGTTAATAACAGGCCCTACCAGAAATTCACTAAATAGCAACAGATTTACCGACATAATATTTCTATTGGTAATTTGAGGTTGAAATTACCGATGGTTATATTACGTCCCTAATTTAGTTTGTAACTACTGATGGAAATTTTTCGTTGGTAGTTACCAACTAAATTACAAACTGAAACATTTTCATAGTAAAAGAAAAGGGTCGTTGATGTGGAGGTTTTGATAGGTTATTTTTTCAGACGGAATCACTGGCGGATTCAAAAAGACAGCCCGTATAGCGATCGTCATTTATATTACCGATGGATTCACCGATGGATTTGAAATGACAGATCCGTACGGTGATGTGTTGATTGTTCTATCAGAATCATTGACGGTTTCACCAATGGATTTTCTGTTAGTGAAACCGTCGAGAAAAGTTAATACATGTACATGCTGCCAACCCTCTCTTCCCCTATTTCTCCTTCTTATTCCTAATCTCAACTCTTCCCATCTGTAAACAACCATCCCTCCATCCTCCCCAAACACAAATCTCCCTCATATCAGCATAACAAGATATATGTTTTGAAGTTTTGTGGTCACATCATCTGTGTTTTGATTTACCAATGGATTTTATCAATTATTATAAATAATTCTTTCTTTTTGAATCTTAGAATTTAATTAAATGTCAATTTTATTGTTTTTTAGTATATGTTTTTGTTAGTAAATGTACATGTTTTATTGTTATTTCTCAAACAAACTTGTAATATATGAATGTATAATTCTATACCTATTATGGTTTGTAAGATTTTATTTGTTTGTAAATTTTTAAAACTTTATAGAACTATTGAAGTACATGAGCTGTTTTTAAAATTTGTAAGATTTTATTTGTTTGTAAATTTTTAAAACTTTATAGAACTATTGAAGTACATGAGCTGTTTTGAAATAATTAATAGCTTACTTATTAGGTCCATTTAAAGTTTTGTCAATGGTATTGCGGAGTGGTAATTTTTGTAAATTTATATATTTTAATTTGTATGGATATTGATAAATGATAATGAATATTTAATATTTATAAGAAGTTGTGATTGGTTTGTTGGATAATCTCGACGTAAAGTAACATTTTTGCAAGTTTATTTATCTATCTTAGTTAATTAATACATTATGTCATCATAATTTTATAGAGGTTCGATATAAATCATGAATGATCGTTCATGGATGTATTGAGATTCACCCTAAGGATTGTAGAGGATGGATTATTGTAACAGGGTTTAGGGTTTTATTAATTTCACAACATCTATTCCTAGAAATTTTATTGGAGATGGTATTAGGTGTCAATGTAGGAAGAATCAAAATAAAAGGTATCTGCATCTAGATGTTGTAATGATACATCTTCTACCCAAAGAGTTTATGAAGAATTACCATTGTTGGTATGCACATAGAGAAGTATATGTTAGTAAGAGGAAAATGAAAGAAACAATGGTTGGGTCTATTTCTAGTGCTAGCAATGAGAATGACAACACTAATCCTAACAGAAACATAGTTATAGATGCAATGAGAATGAATCAAGGTAATGTCAATCAATGTCTAATCATAGAAGAAGAACCTAATATAGATGTAGCTAGGTTTTTTAATTTGTTGAAAGATTCTGATAAACCATTATGGGATGGCTGCACGAATCACAATAAATTATCGGCTGTAGCACAGGTGTTCACCATTAATTCAAAGCACGGGTTGAGTGAGGTCGGGTATGACAAGATTATTGAATGGGCAATAAGCATTTTACCTGAAGAGAACAGGCTAAAAGAGAACTTTTATGCTGCTAAGTCCATGATGAAACCTCTCGGTTTAGAATACCAGAAAATTGACATGTGCCTTAACTTCTATATGTTATACTACCTTGAAAATGCTGAGATGACTGAATGCATGACATACGAGAATTCTTATTATAAACCTAGAATTGGTAAGGGAAAGACTTTAGTGGCATATAAAAAACTTATATACTTCCCGATCACACCTAGACTATAGAGGTTATTCATGTCACCAAGGACTATTGAGCACATGACATGGCATCAAGCACACCATGCAGTTGGTGAAGTGATGATTCATTCTTCTAACGACGAAGCGTGGAAATGCTTTAACAGTGTTTATCCTCACTTTTCAACTGATCAAGGAATGCAAGTCTTGGGTTGTGTACAAATAGATTCAACCCATTTAGGTCATTTGCTGCTCCTTATTCTTGTTGGCTGGTCATACTCATAGTTTATAACTTGCCACTGGAAATGTGTATGAAGCTAGAGTTTATATTTTTATCTACTGTCATACCTAGTCTAAGCAATCCAGGATGGAATATAGATGTTTGTTTTCTACTGTTGATTGATGAGTTGATGTAGTTGTAGTCCTCTGAAGCTCTGACTTATGATATATCGAGGAAATAAAATTTCCTTATGAGGATGGCTCTGATGTGGACTATCAATAATTTTCTTATAGAATGCTTTCTGGTTGAAGCACGCACAGGAAACTTGTATGTCTATACTGCATGAAAAACAACAAGGCATTTATGCTAGCAAATAGAGGCAAAACTTTTTTTTTTAATTGTCACGCTTCTTGCCACTTAATCATAGGTACAGAAAGAACATAAAAAGACTTTTTTATTAGCAGACTTGAACAGATGTTGCATCTCTGCGTCTTTCTGGTGAAGAATTGCATAATATTGTTTTAGAGTACGATGACATTGTGTTTGGCCTTCAATCAGGTAAGCAAAAGTTTTCTGGTTTTGGTTTAACCCATAATTAGGTAAAGTGAAGTATCTTTTAGGAGCTTTCTTATTGGAAGACCAATCTACTCTGCCATAACCTTGACATTATGCATATCGAAAAGAACATGTTTGAGAACATTTTTAACACCGTCATGGATGTCAAGGGGAAGACAAAGGACAACATCAAGGCTAGATTGGATATAACTTTATACTATAACTGTAAAAATATGAAATTGGTTTATGTTGAGTCATAGGTCGCAAAACCAAGAGCAAGCTTCGTGTTAGAGAAAAACACACAACTGCTAGTCTACAAATGGATTAAGAGTCTGTGTTTTTTAGATGAATATGCATCGAATATATCACGACTAGTTAATATAGAGGATTACAGATTGTATGGAATGAAGAGTCATGACTGTCGCATGTTTATACGAACACTTATCCCATTAGCTTTTCATGATTTGTTACCAAAGGGAATATGTGATGCACTCACGAAGACCAGTCATTTCTTCAGAGATATATACTCCAACAAGTTGAATATTGATTATATTGAGAGGCTTCAAACAAATATTGTTAAAACATTATGTAAACTTGAGATGATATTCCCTCCATCATTTTTTGACTTAATGGAGCATCTCTCTATACATCTACTGGTCGAGGAAAAAGCTAAAGGACCGGTCCAATATAGATGGATGTACCCATTTGAACGATTAGATATTACAATTATAATGTAATTCATATATAAAAGTATTTTATATATTTTTCTTAATTGAAAATACTTGATTAATATTTCAATGCAGGTACTTGTTTAATCTCAAGAAAAAGGTTAAGAACAAGGTGCATGTTGAGACTTCGATATGTGAGGTCTATATTGTTGAAGAGATCTCAACATTTATCTTGTACTATTTCAAACCTCATTTAAGAACGAGAATAAATCGCGTTCCCCAGCATGATGATGGTAGTGAAGTGCCTTCTAGTGAGAACTTATCAATATTCTCCAATACTGGATAACTCATACCTAAAAATGCCGAAGAGGAAGATATTTGTCAGAAATAGAGTTCAAACAAGCACACAACTATGTTCTATTTAACTGTGATGAGCTGAAACCTTTTATTTAGTAAGTTTATACTAATTAAACTTTGTTAGTAATATACTGTTAATTATATATTGTCATATTATATACTCATTATCACTTGCAGGTAACATCGATAATATTTGCTATCTAATAACTCACAACTGATCGAATCTCAGATCTTCCCATTACAAGATAAGCAGTTTGCCATATGGTTCAGAACACATGTAAGCACTACTAAAAACTCATTCTAACTTGCAAGATTACTGTACATATGCACATCATTACAAGATTCTCATTTATTTACTATTTATTGATGTACATTATATACACGGTTTATCAGATGGGAAGGAGTGCACCTAAGTCATTGTCTTCACTAAGCCTGGGGCCTGAAAGAAAATATAAGTGCTACAATAGGTATTTCATCAATGAATATGTTTTCCATACTAAAGACATACAACAACGGTGTTTGTGTTAAGATATCTACTAGTAATGAGTTAGAAGTTGACTATTATGGTAGATTAGAAGAAGTCGTCGAATTGCAATATCATAACAAGTAAAATAGAGAGTTTTTATTCAAATGCTATTAGTATAATGATTAGTACTCAAAAGTGCATTTTTATCATGGTTTTATATCATTATTTTGCACTTGAAGTATCAATAACTCCTTAACTAAAGTACGTTTTATAATAATCTGTCTAATAATATAACATACCTTTAATTTGTGGTAAATGTCCATTTTAAATGCAGGTCTATCACATAAATGAAAGGATTAATTGATGACTTTAAGAACTTCAATTGCAAAGGCAAAGAGATGGTCAAACTTAGAAAAGAGATGTCGATGCAATCTAAACCAGAATACTGTTTGGTAATTGGGTCATATTTGGAGCTATAGATCTCAGATTTAGGTCTACTTTATATGGATGGAAAGGTAAGACATAGGCCTACAACTTTCATATGGAGCCCAGATCTAAAAGGCCATTTTCAATTCCAAATTGTTGCAACAACAAAAAAGCCTGAATCTGTCCTCCAGCCCAAGCACTGTTCAGTATTTTAGCCATATCTGGAGTTCTAAAAGTCGAAATGAGCTAAATGTTTTACACAAGAAAACTGAGACAATTTTCTAGAACTTTTATGTTTCAAGTGGCTCTAACTTTGGCGTCATCAATGACGTTTTGGGTAGACAAGAGAAGTAAGGATTGTCACCAAGTCAAGGGTTGGTCATCTACTCATCAATTAGTCATCAAATCAATAGTTTCCAATTTTGGCCTATAAAAGGAGGCATTTGCCATGCATTTAGGCATCTTGGTATCCAGATCAAGATCATGCTCTTGTTTTCTCTCTTTATATTTTTTTGTAATGTTTATGTTTTGCTTTCATTAATATCAAGTTTATGCCTTTCATTTCCTTTCCTTTCCTTTGTTAACTCTTATCTTATTTATGTTCTTATTTTGTTTATCTATTTTTCTTTCTTTCATTATGTCTGGCTAAGTTAATTATGTCAAGGTAAAAAGGTTACACTAATGGTGTAAGAATAAGAATAGTGTAAACTTAATATGGACCTCAATGTTTGATACTAACATGTTTTATATTTGTTATCTTGTTCACTTTTTAATACTTTGCTTGTTAAATGACTAATCTTGATTTATGTTGTATAACAATTGGTACAACAAATGCTTGGCACTTTCATAGCTCATACTGTATGGTATAACCGACACCTGATCTATGAAAGGAACTTGATTTGTTGTTAACATAAGTTATAATCATGAATGCTTGACGAAATTTACAAGTATTAGCATTAATTGAATAAGATGACTAATGTAATCATATTAACAATCTATAATCTGATTGGAACCTCATTTATGTGTGGTTTCCAATTGAACAATAAGAGTTTATACTATACTTGTTTGACATACCATTAGTGGAACCTCTAACCTTGACATTTGTTATTATCATTGTTAATCCTTACTTTAATATTTCATCTCAAAGTTCTCATCTTCTTTATTATTATTATTATTATTATTATTATTATTATTATTATTATTATTGTTATAGTTGTTGTTGTTGTTATTGTTGTTATTGTTGTTGTTTATAATTTGTACAATAACCTCCTTATGGTTTGACCCCGGTCTTGCCGGGTTATTTATTACTTCGACACTCCTGCACTTGGGAGAAGACATCAATCTTTTTGTCGTGTCATATAACACGATTGATAGAGGAATCAGAGTTGATCCTCACTATGGTCCAATCAAAATCAACATAAAAGCTAGACTCCGCAACATAAATGATGTCTTTGTTCTTGCAAAGCAATGTCAACAAGTTTATTACACATACACCCCTTCATTTAGAAAGGATCGATCCAGAGTGAATTGATTGTTCGTTTCAAAAACAAAACCCTAGGGTTGTGTTGAGGTTGTTCAGGATAAGAACGAAGACATAATTATACAAGATAAAGTCTTTCAAGTTAGTGAGATGGTTAAACCATATCGAGTTGCTTCTTTGATTGAATTGGAAGAAAATTCAAATTTTCATATTTTCGATGATAGTCTTATTGATGTTAACGTAGAGGAGTTGAATTTTGTTTTGAGGTTTAGCAGACAAGCAACTGTCGATGAAGAAGATGATATTCATATTAAAGATTGCGATGAAGGTGATGACAATTCAATTGATGACGATGAAGAAAATTTTTTTGACTAACTACCAAAATGAAGCCCTATGTAAAACCTTTTTTTTCATGTAATTTAGATCATGGATGATATATTTTGAAACATAAAATATTTATTACTTGAAATAATTAGTTGAAATGCCACAATTACAAAATAATTACTTGAACTAATTATTGATCATGGATGATATATTTTGTAACATGAAATAATTACTTGGAATGCCACCACATCACTGACGGCAACACCGACAGAGTTAAGGCCGTTGGCATTTCACAGAGTTCAAAAATAATTACTTGAAATGGCACCACATCATTGACAACAACACTGATGGCGTTAAGGCTATCAACATTTCACAGAGAGTTCAAAAATAATTACTTAAAATGCCACCACATCAACAATGGCTACACTAACAGAGTTAAGTCCGTTGGCATTTCACAGAGAGTTTGAAAATAATTACTTGAAATGCCACCACATCCCAACGGCCACACCGACGGAGTTAGGTCCATCAGAATGTTAGTGGCGGATCAATTTTACTGACAAACTTATTGATGGACCGCACACATTTCAAATCATTATGCATTAAATGCATCTTTGACCATGTTATATTGTTGACAGATTTACCGACGGACCATGAAAAATATGGAGGGATATTAAAAATTTTGGTGCGAAATTCAAAATTTACCAACTAATTTTTAACACCTCACTGATGAAATAAATTAAAATAATAATTACTTTTGTATCCGTCTATAAAGCCGTCGGTAAAACTGGCATATAGTCGTTAGTGAATCTGTCAATAAAACTGCATTATAAGTGCTCGCCAACTGCCTCTTCAGTTCATTTTCTCTTCTCCTTAGTTTTTCACCATTCTTTTCCTCTCTGTGCTACTCTATGTTCTTTACCGGCGATCTCAAACATTTCTTGTTGTGAATCTCCATCAATTTAAAAGGTTAGTATTTCTTCTTTTTTATTTTCCTTTAATGGTTTTTTTTTTGCTATTTTTTTGCTATGTTTTTTTTTTGGTGTATTTTTTGTAATGCAGATAAAGTCTATAGTTTTTTTTTTAATTTATTGAATATTTTTTATTCTTGTTTTGGCATAATTATTATTAGTTAATTTGTTGAATATTTATTGTTTATGTTGAATTTACCATAGAATTGATTTTAATGGGTTTTTTTTAATTTATCGTTTTGTTATATTCGCATAGTTATTGAATAATTTGTTGAATTGTAATTCTTAACATTGAATTTATCTTAGAATTACTAATTAAATATGTTGGAATAATTATTAATTTTACTTTATTATTGCATGATTTGGGTTTCATTTTTTCCATTTATTTTGATTGTTATTCTAGAGTTTTTTTTTAAATTTTTTTTATTGTTTTGTTGTATTGGCATAATTATTGAATAATTTGTTAAATTGTTATTTTGAATGTTGAATTTACCTTAGAATTAGTAATTGAATATGTTGGAATAATTAATATAGATAGGGTAAATTGGTTGTGACTATTGTTAATATATGCAAGTTTGTGGATTTGGGTAGTATTCAGTATAGGGAAGGTGCTATTGAATTTTTTTAACATATAAATTTAATTATATAATTATTTGTATAAAATTATATAGATACGTATAATAAAAACTAGAGCTGGTCGCTCACGTATGGTCGCAGCTAGTTCGTCTAGCAGCGATGATGATATTTCCTTAGGTGCCTCTGAAGAAGAGGCACCTACACCACCTGCGCTGTCAATCGATGCTGCCTATTCCAACGCTATTTCACAGCGCAGAGGTAGCGTGCCTTCAGAGCGAAATCAATTTACCCACTAATACAAGGCATAGTGGAAGGATGACCTTTCAATGTAAGTTTGTTAAGGTTTTAATTTTTTTTAATTATAACATAATTTATGAAATAATCATTATTGAATTTATTTCATTTATTTTCAGGTTCACAAACATTGAAGCCACCTGAGTAATATAATCAAGATTTAAATTATTGATGGAGATTCTATTGTTTCAATGGAGTCAGATATCCAAGCATCCTGAATGGATGCCTCAAATCAATGCATGGTTTAACAGGTTTGTGGTTGGTATTAATTTATAATTTTTAGCTTATTAATATAATTATAAATAAATTATTATTTTTATTTAAACTTGTTCATTTATACACAGTATAAATTCTGTTTGGATAGTGAGCATAACATTATTGTGAGGAGGGTGTGAGAAAATCACGCAGCAATTAGGTAAGATCGAAAACAATATAAGATTTTTTTTAGATAAAAATTTATATTTTAAAATGTGATTTTTGGTTGAATGAAGTAGGTTGCATGATTTTTGGTATGAAGCACAAAAAAAAAAACAAAAAAAGCCATGAAGGATAGGGGTTTCCAAGGCTGGAACGATGTTACGGTATGGAGGGATTTCAAACTGATATACATCCTGGAAGATATATGGCCGTACTATATTGAGCACGTGATGTCTGAGTGGTTCACATGACGCTTACGGTCCGGTGCTGGCAACCGGAATAGGCCAATTCATGGTGGGGTGACAACGCATACTGATGGCTCCATTTCGTTTGCTGCACATGCGAAACAGATGGTAAGATTAATTTAAATGAAATATATCATTAAATTCAGTTGTTGTTAATATATGTTTTTTCATTATAGGCTGCGTCTGTTGGACGTGAGTCGAGCTCGATAGAATTGTTTGTGGAGACGCACGTGTGGAGTCAAGAACGCTAGAAGGGGGTGCAACAGTTCGTTAGTAACTGTGCTCAACATTTTATGGTATGTTTGTTCAACCATTTTATTTTGTAAATTATTATGTTTATTGAATTGAATATGATTATTACTTTTTTTTTCAGGAGACCTAAAATAATCGGTTGAGGGAGAGATATGGGGATAATATTTTAAACCATCTGGAATTCGATCTGGATTTGTGGATGGAGGTTGGCTCGTCAGGTGCACTCGATAAAAATTGGGTTTATGGGCTCCCCAACTCTATGCCCGATAACTTGCGGTCGACTCGTAGTATTTTAACCATTGAGAGCTCTCAATCAATATCGAGCTTCAAATTTAAAGAGTTTGAGGCCTTACAGCAATACACGACTCAACTCACCGAGAAATATGACCACCTATCAAAGGAGTACATGTAACTCAAAGTGTCTCTAGCACAACAAAAAGTGAAGTATGAACAACAAAAAGTGGCTTATGAACAGTTTCGTGAAATGGTTATGAACATGGCATATAGTGAAACATATGCGCCTAATCATTTTTGGCCGTATAACCACCAGCCTCCTCCAGGATCTCCTCCTCCTCTAGCTCCACCTTCATATTAATTTGTAATAAACATGATTTAACTTTAAAACTTCATTTAATATTTTTTTTGAAACATATTCAGTTTGTAATGAATATTATTTAATTTTTTTTGTTTAATATAAATTTTATTTGTATAATTGGTTTGTATTACAATTAATTTATATAGTTTTATATTATATATCCTAAATAATTTTTTAAAAACAAATTTAGAAAAAAAACAATTACCAAAGATTTTACTAACAGATTCATTCGGTCGGTATTTTAAACACTCACCAACCGACTTGCTGATGAAATTACTCTGTCAGCATTTAACAATAGCTGCCACACTTACTGATAAATTTATAGACAAATATATTCAGTTGGTATTTCATACACTCATTGACCGACTTATTGATGGAATTACTCTATCAGCATTTAACAGTAGCTACCACACTTATCGATGAATTTACAAATGGATATATTCGGTCGGTATTTCATACACTCACCAATAGCCCTACCGATGGTTAGTTTTCGTTAGTAAATTATGATATCACCAACGGAATACAAATCCGTTGGTATATTTAAAGAGAAAATCTTTATTTTTTTAACACGTAAATTTTGTTTGTAAAACCATCGACAAATGGTTTTTTTGTTTTGTTAACTGATATAGCGATGAAATGTTGAATCATCAACGATTTCACCGATGAAAGATAACCCAATGGATTATGATGATATCAGTAAAAAAATCACCAATGAACTTTTAATCACACACTAATAAAAAATTTTTATCAATAAAATTATGAAATCTTATAATGAGACATAGAGCATTAGCTTTTTTTTGTTTTCTATTTTTTCAAGGCTGTGAACTGTACTCGTCATAGCTGGTTTGGTATGGTTTACCATTTCTTTTTTCTCGTTGGTTTTGCGCCCTTTAAAGCCAAATCTGTATTTAGTCATGTACTTGTTGAAAAGTTGGTGTTACTGTTCTTACATTCCCTGTGTTAGTTGAACATTACACATGGGGGCGGAAATAGGGAAAGCAACCAGGAGCCTGGCCCTGCAAAATATTTTGATTTTTGTATTGTTTAGTATTTAAATATATAATATATGATATATTTTATATTAAATAAGTACATTATTTAATAATATAACTTATTATATTAATTTTAGCCTCTACTGCAAACTACTGCCATCTCCACACCTGATTACACCATTGGTTTGCTCTCTATGTTGCAGGCAATTTATATACATATTTCTTACAAAATAAATAAATAATTATAAATTTAAAATTTATCACGATAATATATTTTAAAAATACTGAAATAATAATATATTAAATGATATTTTTATTTATTATTAAAACAATAATAACTTGGATTTACTTTAATTGAATTGAAAATATTCAGATAAAATTTTTTTAAAATTTTTTTAATTAATTTAATGTTGAAAGATAAAATTAATAAAAAATAATATTTAATTTAAAAAATAGCTAGAAAATCATTTTAACTAGTTATATAAAAATTATTATCAAATCTATACCCGAATCCTGAATGTTTTATTTTTATTTATTCTTTCCAATTTCTATGTTCAGAAAGAACAGTAGAAAAAGGAATTCGAGCTTCGATGTCGTGCATCTTTCCTCCTATTACCGATCATGTTATTCAATTGTATAAACTGCATTCTAATCCATGCATGGCTGTGGCTTGTCGTGTTGTTTGAGCAAGATCCTGGGATGTGAGTCTACTAACACAACAATGCAAAAACTCTAGAAAATTCAGAACCCTCGTAAGTAAGAAGAATAACAAAAACTTAACACAAGGTACACTAGTAACCTACCTCACATGATCATTGATCGGTGAGGAAGAGGTTCTTACCACCATATCTAACTATGCTACGTTAATTGAAGAATTGAGTAACAATTTCTAGGTAGCATATATAACCCTCATTTGATTTTTTTAATTTTCATATTTAGTTTTTATTTTTTTAATTATTAAATTATTTTTTCAATTACAACACTTTATATTTTAGATCATTTTCTTAATTGAATTATTCTTTCTATTACTTGCGTTAGTATCTTAATTTATTTATTTTATGTCAAATTAAACATTTATTATTTTAATTTTTATTTATTTTATTTTTCATCTTTTTTATAAAAAATTATCTATTTTAATTTTATTAACCTTTTGAGTCACAGATTTAAAAGATTAGATAAGGTTTGCTTATATTTTTTCAAGTTCTTTTTTTACCATTAATTTTATTTTTTCATGGAATTACCTCGATTTCTATATTAAGCCATAAATTTTACATGTAACCCAACTTGATTTATTCTATTTTTTTAATATATTATCAAATTAATCATGATTTTACATGCTCTTGAGTTTCTCCCCATTCTTTAAAAATGCTACCGTTACCTAAATATTTTTCTTTTCTGCAGGACACCAATCTAATTATAGCTGAGAAGTTTTGATGCAGAGCATGAACGTGGATGCGGAGTCACTCGAAAAGAGGGCGCAAGGCAAAGCGAGTTGCTCAACTGCCCAAAGCTTATTTTCAAGCTATTGCTCCATAGTAATTCTTACTTGATGCTCAACTCCGCTGAAGCGCATGCAAAATTGACTTGCGTAGACACATCAAAGCCCGCCTTTTGTGTTATATCATTGAATTATTTTATGATTTCCATAGATTGATTGCTGATCATTATGAATTTTAATCTGTTTTGGAGAAATTGTCTACGGCAATCTTACCCATTCACTGGGGGCCTCCTGACCTCCTCAAATCTTTGCCCATTTTGAATCTCAAGGCAGTACTGCACCAATTGGATTCCAACCATTCTTCTTCTCCTCTCTTCTCTTCATTGGTACTTCAAATGTCGATAGAACATACTGGTGTCTCATTATTGCTGGAAAATACAGGTTAATCGTTCAAAAGGGACCGCTACTGCATTCTGGATATGGAATCTCCTCCTATAAGCAAATTTGTAGAATCACTCAGAAGCCCTCCCCTGCCATCTACGGATTATTTTAATCTTGGTGTCTTGCTGGATTCAATTTCTTAATTAGATTAATCTACTCGGTGCATATAATAGGTAGTTACCTGTACTTTTCTTCTCTTTGATTAGTTATTAAACTTGCCGTCGCATACACCATAGCTGCTTTATTATCCGGGACCACACCAACCATGATAGATTTTATAAAACATGACTCGAGAACATCGAAGTTGGATTGGAAAAACTAACCCGGCCCCAAATGCATGCATTATGGGCACTCGAGTCTCTCTGTGACTCTTTCCCTTGGGAGCAACATGGGATTGGGGGTGAATATGCTTCGAGCTTACATTAAATTCAGAGAGAAATGTTCTTCGAGGGAAGTTCGTTAAACTGCAATTGCTAAACAAAGCCGTTTACTTTGTAAGAAGTTCCATACCTTGAAGGCTTACAAACTAGTTTATTATAACCTATCATAGCTTCTGATTCTGAGTAGCTTCGATGACTACAAGATTAGTGGATCAGTTCTCACTACAGTTGTTTAAATGCTCATGTTTTATGGAGATCTTGCTGAGAGACAGCTCCAGAGGCGCACTAATTGTAAAAAAGGAAGCTAAAATACTGATACTAAACATGTCAATGGAGGAACATCAATTTAAAAGATAATATATGCAGCAATCATAAACGTGGTTACAATATATTTACCTGGTCAGAATGAAGCTTTAATCAAGCAGTGCACCATCATATTTTATTAATGAAAACAAAATTGCCACATTCAAGGTGAGGAGAACGCATCATGAGGGTCCAGCCACTTTTGTTGGTAAGCTGACGCCATGTTTTCTTGGTCTAAGCTGCTTGCAGCCAGAGCTTGGAAAGCTTTCTTGACCTTGTTTACGCTCTTATGGTGGCGGATACGTTTCAGAATAACATCTTTCTCCATGGCATGAACTGCTGGTTTTAAATGAAGCTGGTTGCTGATAGGGTTAGTGAGTACTTGGTTGTCTTCGACTTCTCGGTGGTTAGGATTCAATTTCTCGTTTTCCGGGAAAGATTGCTGGGCTGTAGAAACCACGAAAGACATTGTTTTTGGAGATGTATAGATGAAGGAGAGTAAGAAGTGTCCCATGTCCTCTCTCTCTATAAATAAAGTGAGTGTTGGGGTTTCAGTGGGAGCTTCCTTTTGTTTTGTTTAGTGGTTTGCTTTGACACCAAATCAGTGGGTGTTGCCTTATGGTGGAAGTGGCGGCTAGCCAACATGACACGAAGAAGTTGTAATCGGTGAAAGCTAAATCATTTATCTGTCAATTCATGACCATTTTTTTTTTATTTTACAACTGTTTTAATTAAATACGTATTTTTTAAATTTACTTTTTAAAAATTGCAACAACAAAAGCTACCCAAAGACACACAGTATTCTCTTAGGCGAAAGGCTTTAGTCAGAAAAAAAATACAGTACTTGGGGTTTCGTGAATGGCAAAGCGTAACTTAAAACAAAGATCTTGTGAAGCAATACGTCTTTTAACGCCAGGCTTTTTCTCCCGTTTTCAAAATAATTCTTTTCATCCCAAGAAACGACTCTTCTGGATTAAAAAAAATAAATCAATCTTAACCTTTTTTGAAATACCTATTCAAGAATACATAACACCAATTAAGTAACAAATGCTTTCATATATACAATGGCAAATAAGTTAAAAAGAGATGCTATGATTTTTGAAGAATAAGATGGGACATAATATTTGAGAGAAGAATGGTATTCTATATTTGTTTTCATAGTTTAGTGATGAATATATAAAATCTTTGCTAAGCGTAATTAGTTGAGGGAGATGTGTTCAATCAATCATGCAATTCCTAAAAGCCATAAACACCATGTTAGGAGCAGCATATCAGATAGCAACATATCATCCGTAATCCTTGCTTCTAATCAAGATCCATCAACTTCTCCCTTTTCCATTCTATCATGCCTCCGCAAGCACAAGCCATTTGGTAGAATGCTAAGCTTGGTACGGTGTGTTTGAAACAGTTTTTTCATGGAAGATGTTTTGTGAGAGAATCTGCCAACTTATCAGTTGAGTGAACGTGAGAAACTCGCATTATATATTTGGAAACTTCATCACGAACAAGGTGAAAATCAACGACAATATGTTTTATACGAGAGTGGAATACTGGATTAGCACAAAGATACGTGGCCCTAACATTATCATAATAAATAGTTGGAGCTGAGGATAATGGAAAACCAAGTTCTCAAATAAGTTGAGTCATCCAATTAACTTCCGCAGTGGTAGACGCAATGGCCCGATATTATACTTCTATGGAAGATCTTGCAACGATAAGTTGCATTTTTAAGCTCCAGCATATTGGATTGGTACCTGGGAAGACAACATAAGCCGAGGTGGATGTTTTGTCCTCAGTGTTATTAGCCCAATCTATGTCAGCAAGGCATGGAGAGATGTAGATGGTTTTTTATTAAAAAATAATCCATAATCAATACTGCCCTTAATATATCTTAATATCCTCTTAACAACATCCCAATGAAAGATGGATGGTTTGTGCACATATTAAGAGAGTATATTAACAAAAAAATATAATACCAGGACAAGCCCGACTTCATAGCATGCTACAACACCATCTGGGTTCTTTTTTAATCTATACACTCATTTACATCGATTATATATATATATATGTATATGTATATGTATATGTATATGTATATGTATAGACACACACACACACACAAAGAAAGGAAGGAAACCTTTTCTTTTCTTTTCTGTTCAATATATATTAAACAACCATGTTTTTCATTCAATATTCATCCATATATGGCGAAGTCCTTAACAAAAGTATCATAACACTTCTTTCCCAATCCTTTTTCAAGCACTTGAGCTTTTCATGTAAGCCACAATTTTGAATTTCTTTTTTATCTGTAACTACACTCTTCTCATATATGACCAACTGCACTTTTGCCATTTATATTATAAATATTACATTGAGCAACAATTGTTGATCCATCGATAAATCTCCATCTTCCATTATCAAAATAATTGTAATATTCGGAGGCAATATCCAAGGCATGAATAGAAAGCAAATTCAAACATAAAGTCTTACACGTAAGACAAATTCTTCAAAGTCAATGTACACCTTGTTCTTGTCTTTAATCTTTATACAAACATTCATTGACTTGTAGGTTCCTTGAACATATCGTCAAATTGGATACTTAAGTGAATATGAAAGATCAAATAAAAGATTACGATTCTAAAAAGAGGCTAGGGTTGCATTTATTTTTTGAAAAGTAATTTTAAAAAAATTATTTTTTATTTTATTTTTATTTTTATTTGTTATTAAAAAAGTTGATCAACAGAAAATATTTTTCAATCAAAGAAAAATTTAGCTTGATTTCCAGAAAAATATTTTCCTTCTATTTTGAGAGAAAAACACTTTCTACAAGTTGTGAAAAAAAATTGAGATATCATATTATTTACTAATTATATCAAATTTGATCCTTAAACTTTTGATTACTATATATATATATATATATATTGAATATTTGTTTTTCAATTTCATCGCTTAGAATTTAATTTTTATATAAACTTTAGTCTTTATTTTTATAATTGTTATTTATTTTTTTCTTATCATTTTTAATTGAAATTTTTTATCTATCAAATTTGTTACTCATTCTTTTTATTGTTATTTATTTTCTTTGAAATAATTTATGAAATATTTATTATTATTATTTTAATTTCTTTATCTTTTAATTTTTTTTCATTTTCTAGATTTAATCTCTATAATTTTTATTATTATTTATTTTATTTGAGATAATTTATGAAATTATATTTTTTTTTTCAATTTCATTATTATTCAACTTTTTAATTTGTAAGATTTGTTCCTCATTATTTTAATAAACTTGAAAAAATAAAACATTAATAAGTTATTTTCCAACTTATTTTTTATGACATAACCAAACACTAGAAAGTGTTTTCTAACTTATTTTTCATTACACTACCAAATATCAAAAAATAATTCACTTTCTCAAAATTTATTTTTTAAAAGAAAACTATTTTTCAACAAACAAACGGGGCCTAAGATTCTAAAAGGAAATCCTAACAAGCAAACAAAAGGTATTATATCTAGCAAAAGTTGGTAGATATTAAAAGGAAAATGACGATAATTATACTAACAAAAATAATAAAGAAAACATTAAATCATAACAGTTTATAGTGACACGACTGAAAAATTGATGTCTTCTCCCAAATGCAAGAGTGTTAAAGTAATAAATAACCCGGCAAGACCAGGGTTGAACCATAGGGAGGTTAATTGTACAAATTGTAAATAACAACAATAATAACAATAACAAGAACAAGAACAATAATAATAGTAGCAATAATAATACTAATAATACTAGTAGTAGTAGTAGTAGTACTAATAATAATAATAATAATAATAATAACAACAATAATAATAAAGAAGAAGAAGAAGAAGAAAAATTGATGAGAACTTTGAGATGGAAAATTAACGTAAAGATTAAACAATGATAATAACAAATGTTAAAGTTAGAGGTTCCACTAATGGTATGTCAAACAAGTATAATATAAACTCTTATTATTCAATTGGTAACCACACAGAAAGAAAGTTCCAATCAGATTATAGATTGTTAACATGATTACATTAGTCGTCTTATTCAATTAATGCTAATACTTGTAAATTTTGTCAAGCATTCATGATTATAACTGATGTTAACAACAAATCAGATTCCTTTCATAGCTCAAGTATCGGTTATACCATACAGTATGAGCTATGAAAGTGTCAAGCATTTATTGTACCAATTGTTATACAATATAAATCAAGATCAGTCATTTAACAAGCAAAATATTAAAAAGTGAACAAGATAACAAATATAAAACATGTTAGTATCAAACATTAAAGTCCATATTAAGTTTATACTATACTTATTCTTACACCATTAGTGTAACCTTTTCACCTTGACATAATTAACCTAGCTAGACATAATGAAAGAAAGAAAAATAGATAAATAAAATAAGAACATAAATAAGATAAAAGTTAACTAAGTAAAGGAAAGGAAATGAAAGGCCTAAACTTGATATTAATGAAAATAAAGCATAAACATTACAAAAAATACAAAGAGAAAAAGCAAGAGCATGATCTTGATCTGAACACCAAGATGTCTAAATACATGGCAAATTCATTCTTTTATAGGCCAAAATTGAGAACTATTGATTTGATGACTAATTAATGAGTGGTTGACCAACTCTTGACTTGGTGACAATCTTTATCTTCTCTTATCTGCCCAAAACGTCATTGATAATGTCAAAATCAGAGCCATTTGAAACATGAAAGTTATAGGAAATTGTCTCAGCTTTCTTGTGTAAAACCTTCAGCTCATTTTGACTTCTAGAACTCCAGATATGGCCAAAATACTGAACAATGCTCGGGCTGGAGGACAGATTCGGGCTTCTTTGTTATTGCAACAATTTGAACTTGAAATTGGTCTTTTTAGATCTTGGGCTCCATATGAAAATTGTAAGCCTATATATTACTTTTCCACCCATATAAAGTAAACCTAAATCTGAGATCTATAGCTCCAACTATGACTCAATTACCAAACAGTGTTCTAGTTTGAATTGCACCGACATCTCTTTTCTAAGTTTGATTATCTCTTCATCAATCAATCCTTTCATTTATGTGATAAGCCTGCATTTAAAATAAATATTTACCACAAATTAAAGGCATCTTATATTATTAGATATATTATTATAAAACATGTTTTAGTTAAGGAGTTATTGATACTTCAAGTGCAAAATGATGATATAAAATCTTAATAAAAATACACCTTTAAGTATCAATCATATAGCTATTAAAAAGCAATAAAACTTGTTAAAAAATAGATTATGCAATAGATAAAACATTGAGTTATAAAGAAAGATAAATCATAAAACATATATCTTGCAAAAAATATTGCACCAAAGTTTGTTTAATGAACACATTTAAGGTCAAATTAAAAGTGATGTTTGCTCACTTCTGAGGTTAAAACTTTGTTTGAATTTATTTTCCAACAATTGTTTTTTAAACATGGAACATTAATATTATAAAAATAAATTATGGGTGAATGAAAAATTGATCTAAATGAACCCTTAGTTGACATGTTTCTATAAAACCTAAAAACTCTGTTCCAAATAAAAAAAATAATAAGATTTTCTTATTGTTTGTATAGTGAAAAGATGAAGAATTAAAATTGGGTTCCAAAGGTAGCTAAGATTTAAGGGAAAATAAAACCAATGTAAAGTGCGTTATAGGCTTAAGCTACATGTATGCACTCAGCTCATGCTTGAGCTTCGAGCCATGCCTGAACTTGAGTTTGTTGTAAAATAATTTGTTTTGACTATAATATTTTTTTTACTACCAATCTATTTTGGATTTAAGTTTAAGTTTTATAATTCTTTAGCCCATTAAGAATTATTTTTTATTAGGCTTTTAGTTTGTTCAGCCTATATATAAAGAGTTTGAATAATTAGTCATCTTTTTCATCAATTTAAACAATTTTACATCATAAAAAATGTCAAATTTAAACCTAAAATTTTTAGATTTAATATTGTTTTATGATAGATAATTAAGGTTTATAATGAAGCGAATCTATTATGATAAATTATCATAATTCATTTTATATTAGTTTGGTTTAAAAATCCACTATAAAGAGGGCTGAATGAAAAGTTTCTACACAAATTTTACAGCTCTTGTTCACATCAATTTTCTTGTTTGTTTTTCTCCTACTCAAGAGCTTATGTTCAATATTTGTAGAGGAATTTTTTAGTAATACATACATATATGCATGCATGCATACATACATACATACATACATATATACATATATATATATATATATATATATATAAAGTTTGTGAACCTTATTTATAAGTGTATCTAAACAAGTTAGTATTATAGGGATCCTAGAAAACTGATTGCATACATCATATTTGCGCTAAATGAGGAACAATAAAGCATTAAGGATAAAAATTAATCATTGATAACAACTTATATTCAACTTTATTAGATTTTAAGAGCTTCAACAAGTAAATATTTTACATTGTTTTAGTTTAAATTTAATATTTTCTATGCTTAGTATGCATGCTAGGATCTTTTTATATCTCTTTACAAGTTTGATTATATGCTTAGTATGCATGCTAGTATTTTAATTTGATATCAATTATAAGTTCACATAGTCAAATTAAAATTACATGAATATAAACTAAATAATTATAATCACTGCTCTAATCTTTGGATAGTAATCTTAATGCTTTATGTAAATTAGTTTTTGTTTAGATTATTTTTCCATATGCAAATTCGATAATTCTAAAAGTGGTTATTAACAACTTTAAGTTTAAGTTTAACTTTTATCCAGTTTACTATATTCATGTTATTTTGAATCATATTGTATTGATGCATGTTGTATATCCTTTTGAACTAAGTAATTAAAACAATGTTTAATTCTAAAAACTAATATTTATTTAGTTTCTATATATGATTCTACAATCTTATATGATATATTATGCTAATGCTTTAACTTAATTAAACAATTTTAATAAAATCTTGCATAGTTAGAAACTTTTGATTTTTTAGCTTTTGTAGTTTCTACACTTAGTTATACAATTTTTAGTTCTTTATTTTTTGTATGTTAGAAACTATAATTCTAATTGTAACCTTTTGGCTATTGTTTATTTAGAATAACCAAGACATCAACTTATGAATTGATTGTCTTAATCAATATTGCTTGAATAATTATTATTTTAGTAATTGATTGTCTTAATCAATATTGCTTGAATAATTATTATTTTAGTAGGGGCGATTCCACTATCACCTTTTACAAAACATGTTGAGAAACTTGAAAAGTTTAATGGATTGGGCTTTATGAAGAGGCACCATAAAATATTGCTTTATCTAACCACTTTGAACTTGGATGAGTTTTTGATTGAAAAAGTGCCAAAGCTATAAGAAAATGAATGTGATATCGCCATTATGGTAGTTGTGGACACATAGAATCATAATGCTTTTATATGCAAGAACTATATCTTGAATGGATTGGATAATGCAATATATGATATGTATAGTTTAACAAAGAGTTCAGAGATATTTTAGGAAGCTTTGGACAAAAAAGACAAGGTTAAAGATATAAAAAAAGTCATTCTTAGCAAATTTTTAGATTTTAAAATAATTGATTCATGAACTATTATAAACCAAGTTCATGATTTGTAGCTCATATTGTATGATATTCATGTTGAAGGAATGGTTCTATGTGAATATTTTCAAATGGCTAGAAGATATAAAGATGAGGTTTGATGTGATATTATTTCTATACATGTTGTGTACCTAGTATTGAGGAGACCTTGGTGATTTGATAAGAAATTCAAGCATGATGGTTTTAAAAATGGATGTACACTAGAAAATAATGGGAAAACATATACAATTGCACCATCGTCACTCAGACAAGTGTATAAAGATTAGTTAAAATTAAAGAAAATAGAAAAAGCCAATAGGTTTTGTTATAAAATAATGGTGAGATGTGAGACTGAGTGAAAATAAGGTTAACCATAAGTGTGACGCATTAAAAGGTAAAGTTTCAACCATTAAATATAAATTTGAAGGCTTTACCTAAAATTAAAAAAAAATAAGATGAAGGTCGAGTATGGACAAAAAATAATTGGAGAGAGGAAATAAAGGCTAAGAAAAGAAGAGTGTATATGAAATGTAAGAAAACATTTTAATTTTTATGTAAAACAAAATGATCTTATATAAGCTTACTTTTCTAATATGCTTATGATTTTACTTTTGTATAAGACATATTTTAGCACTAACAAACTTAATTCCTATGTTTCTAGTATTTGTGTTTCTTTGTTATAAGAATTTGAGGAAGTATTTTCTAATAAAATTCCAAATAGATTGCCACCAATAAAAGGAATAGAACATTAGATTGACTTGGTACCATGTTTAACTATTCCTAATAGACCAACCTTTAAAAGTAATCATGAGGAAACAAATGAGCTTTAAAGGTAAATGAAAAAGTTAATATCAAAGAGGAATATTTGAGAGAGCATGAGTTTATATGATATTCTTGTACTTTTAGTATCTAAGAAAGATAGTATTTATAGAACATATATTGATTGTAGAGCATCAATAACATAATAGTAAAGTATAGACATCCTTTATAGACATTACCTTTGGCTTTAAGATTTTATGATTCATACCAATCACTAATATTTGAGACACTTTAAAAATTTAAAAATCATGGTAAGTTAAATCCTAGACATTTTAAATAAGTATAACTCAGTGAGACATTATCATATGACATTTTCAACTTTATTTGTTTTTCAAAGTTAACCTTAAAAGTGAATATCATTAAATTAGAATGAAAGAAAATGATGAATGTAAATTGCTTTTAAAACTAAATATAATTTGGATGAGTGTTTAATCATGCCTTTTGAACTTACAAATGCATCTAGTACTTTTTTTAGATTGATAAACCATGTATTGTGTGCATTCAAAGGTATGTTCATAGTTATTTATTTTGGTGATATATAAATTTATAGTAAAGGATTAGATGGACATATAAATCAATTAAAACAAATGCTTGATGTGTTTAGAAAGGAAAATTTATATGCTAATTTTAAAAAATATGACTTTTGCATGAAAAAGATTATTTTTCTTGAATATGCTATTAATACAAAATGTTTTGAGATAGATGAGTCTAAGGTTAAAACTATAAAATAGAGGCTTACACTTGAGGTGGTAATTGAGGTAGGAAGTTTTTATGAATTGACTAGTTTCTATAGAAGATATGTGAAAGATTTTACTACAATAGCTGCTTTATTAACTAAAATTATAAAGAAAATAATAAGTTTTAAATAAGAAACTGAACAAGAGAAAGCTTTTAATTTATTAAAAGAAAAGCTTATTTTAACCCTATTACTTGTTTCGCCTAACTTTATAAATACTTCTGAGATTGAATGTGATATTTTAGGTAAATGTATTAAAGTTATTTTAATGTAAGATAAAAGGCCCATATCCTATTTTAGTACAAAGCTTAATGGTGCAACTCTAAACTATCTAATATATGATAATGAGTTGTATGTATTAATGAGTACTTTAGATATGTGGAAACATTACATTTGGCCTAAAGAGTTTGTGATTCATGCCAATTACCAATATTTGAGACACTTGAAAGTCAATGTAAGTTGAATCATAGATATTTTAAATAGGTATAATTTATTAAGACATTATCATAGTCATCAAATACAAACAAGGTAAGAAGATTATAGTTGTAAATAAGGTTGTCAAAAATATATTTTTTAACACAAAATAAAAAATAAAAATAAGCTTAAAACGTAAAAACAAATCGTAAAATCATAAGGAAATTTTTTATATATATAGTTCAAGCACCTTAAAATATATAATTCAAATAAAAATTCATACATAGTTCAAATTTACCCTGTAATCAATCCAAATATAATAGGATTCTAATTAATTTTTTTAATTAAATTGAACATATTAAATTATGATTCTAATTAAATTGAATATATTTTGTTTATTGAATTTGCCATCAATAAAACAAATGAAAGCATAAACTAGAGCATAAATTTTTAAATAAAAATTCATTACCAAATCTGCAAATAAAAAATTATTACCTTGTTTCAGTAAGAATGCAGTTTTTTATTGGTGAAGACTCTTTTTCATGTTAAATGTATTAAGACCAACTTCAGGTCATAATCATAACCAATATTTGTCCTATTTTTTTTCCCTCTTGATGGTAATTATTTTTTAAAAATATTTTTTATTTAGATATATATTAAAATTCTTAAAATATTGTAAAGAAACAAAAGCAAGTAGCTTTATTGTTGCAAATGTACTTCTTTTTTTTAATATCAAAGCTTTTCAATATAACTAGCCCTACAAGCTCATGGCTAGAGTTGAAGTAAAGTCCAATGTAAAAAAAGCTAGTCAAATCTGTAATCCATGACTTACTGATAATAGACTTTGGCTCCTTTAAAAAGAAAATTTAACATAAAAAATTAGATATGTTGCTGAAATCATAAAATCAAAATTAAAATCATGATTTTTTGTGATTTTCGAGTTTTTAAGGCAATTCTGCATGTTAAACATACATTAAGTTCTAAAATCACATGATTTTATGAGTTAAATCATAATTTTAACAAACTTGGTTGCAAATGTATTGTCACAAATGTATGTTTTTCGTAGTACTTTAAATACTACACTTTTATGATTTGAGTGTGTGAAAGAATTATATCTTAATTATACTCATTTAAGTGAAAACTATTCTCAATATGAACTTGAGACAACTAATGGATTTTTTTAGGAATTATGATATTTATTTAAAGATAAAAGATTATATATGCCTAATGACACGATGAAAAGATTGATCTCTTCTCCCAAGTGCAGGAGCGTCAAAGTAATAAATAACCCGATAAGACCAGGGTCGAACCACAGGGAGGTTATTGTACAAATTATAAATAACAACAATACAACAATAACAATAACAACAATAATAGTAATAACAACAATAATAATAATAATAATAACAACAACAACAACAATAAAGAAGAAGAAGAAGAAGATGAGAACTTTGAGATGGAATATTAAAATAAGGATTAAACAATGATAATAACAAATGTCAAGGTTAGAGGTTCCGCTAATGGTATGTCAAACAAATATAGTATAAAGTCTTATTATTCAATTGGAAACCACACATAAAGGAGGTTCCAATCAGATTATAGATTGTTAACATGATTACATTAATCATCTTATTCAATTAATGTTAATACTTGTAAATTTCATCAAGCATTTATGATTATAACTTATGTTAACAACAAATCAAGTTCCTTTCATAGCTCAGGTGTCGGTTATACCATACATTATGGGCTATGAAAGTGTCAAGCATTTGTTGTATCAATTGTTATATAACATAAATCAAGATTACTCATTTACCAAGCAAAGTATTAAAGAGTGAACAAGATAACAAATATAAAACATGTTAGTATCAAACATTAAATTTCATATTAAGTTTATACCATACTTATTCTTACACCATTAGTGTAACCTTTTCACCTTGACATAATTAACCTAGCTAGACATAATGAAAGAAAGAAAAATAGATAAACAAAATAAGAACATAAATAAGATAAGAGTTAACAAAGCAAAGGAAAGGAAATGAAAGGCATAAACTTGATATTAATGAAAACAAAGCATAAACACTACAAAGAATACAAAGAGAGAAAACAAGAACATGATCTTGATCTGGAAACCAAGATGTCTAAATGCATGGCAAATGCCTCCTTTTATAGGCCAAAATTAGGAACTATTGATTTGATGACTAATTGATGAATAGATGGTCAACCCTTGACTTGGTGACAATCCTTATCTTCTCTTGTCTGCCCAAAACGTCATTGATAACGTCAAAATTAGAGCCACTTGAAAACATGAAAGGTCTAGGAAATTTTCTCAGCTTTCTTGTGTAAAAAATTCAGCTCATTTCGACTACTAGAACTTTAGATATGGTCAAAATACTGAACAGTGCTCGGGCTAGAGGGCATATTCAGGCTTCTTTGTTGTTGCAATAATTTGGACTTGAAAATTGTATTTTTAGATTTTGGGCTCCATATGAAAATTGTAGGCCTATGTCTTACCTTTTCATCCATATAAAGTAGACCTAAATCTAAGATCTATAGCTTCAGATATGACCCAATTACCGAACAGTGTTTCGGTTTGGATTGCACCGACATCTCTTTTCTAAGTTTGATCATCTCTTTGCCTTTGCAATTGAAGTTCCTAAAGTCATCAATCAATCCTTTCATTTATGTGATAGGTCTGCATTTAAAATGGACATTTACCATAAATTAAAGGTATCTTATATTATTAGATAGATTATTATAAAATGTACTTTAGTTAAGGAGTTATTGATCCTTTAAGTGCAAAATGATGATATAAAACCATAATAAAAATGCATTTTTGAGTACTAATCACCTAATTATTAAATGCATGAATTGCATATAAGGAAGGCTCATAATAATGGATTAATAGGATATTTTAGGATTACTAAAATTTTAAAAGTTTTACATGAATATTTTTATTTACCTAGCATAAAAAGAGATGTGAAATTTTTTTATGATAGATTCATAATATGTAAATAAGCTAACTCTAAAGTGATGTTTCATAAATTACATACACCTTTACCAATTCCTAAATAACCTTAGTTTGATATTTCTATGAACTTTATTTTGGGTTTACCTAGGTCAAGGAAAAGAACAGACTTTATATTTTTTATTGTAAGTAAATTTTTTAAGATAATACATTTTATATATTACCATAAAACTTATGATATAATGAATATAACAAATTTATTCTTTAGAAAGGTAGTTTAGTTACATAGTATTCCAAGAAGTATTGTATCTAATTGAGATGTTAAGTTTTTTAGATATTTTTGAAAGGTTTATAAGGTAAGTTAGGAATTAAAATCTCAATTTTTATTATTTGTCATCCAGAAACAGTTGGTCATACTGAAGTAGTAAGCAAGACTTTAACTCAATCATTAAAAATTATCAGTCAAAAGAATCTTAAAAATTAGAAAGATTGTTTATCATTTATTAAATTTGAATATATTTGTAGTGTGTATTCTAATACTGATTCTCATCATTTGAGATTATTTATAGTTTTAATCCTTTAACACCGTTAGACTTGATTTCTTGTTGATAAAAAGGTTAGTTTTAATGGTAATAAAATGCACAGGTGGTGAAAGCCTTACATGCAAAGATACAACAATAAATAGAAAAAAAATGAGTAATATACATTTAAGGCTAATAGAAGATGCAAACTAGTAAGGTTTAAACTAGGAGATTGAGTTTAAGTGCATATGGGAAAGGAAAGATTTCTAAAATAAAAGAAATCAAAATTGATGCTTTAATGAGATAATCATTTCCATATCATTAAGAGGATTAATGATATTTTCTACAAAGTGAATCTACCAGGTGAGTATAGTGTTAGTGTTACATTCAATGTCTTTGACATCTTTTTATTTGATGTAGGTGATTATTTAAAAGTGAATTCTTTCAATGAGAGAGAGAGAGATACAATTTAAGCAATACCAAGATGTGTATTAGAGGTTCTAGTTGGTCTAGTAACAAGATTTAGAGCTAAGAAGTTTAAAAAGAGCTTTAATGGACTTCTTCAAAACACATGAGTTAAAATAAAATTTAAGATATTAAATAGTAAAAAACAAGTTTTGATTAATTTAATTTATGTTCAAGAAAGACACGTTGGTAAGCATTCAAACATTATAAAAAGAATAGAATACAAAGATTCAAATTTATCAATCTTGACCTTTCGTTATTATTTTAATCATAACTAGAAATACATAAGGAATGTTAATGCAATTTTAGTTGAACTAAAAATTAGACATTTATAAATTTTTATTGATATATGATATGTCTTCTAATTCATCAAGACAAAAAAGAACCATATGCTTTAAGTTGAGCATTGATTTTTTTCACTAATTATAAAAACAACTTTAGTCTTATTTAAATTAGTTGGGTTATTGTTTTATTTGTTTTTTAGTTATTATTAGGCATTTTAGAGATATTAGGACATTTATTTAAATTTGGTTTCATTTGATTATTATTATTATTTATTAGGTTTATCCATATTCATTAAGAACATCCTATTAGACTTAGGATTTTTTTATAATATAAATATATTTTGTGGAGACTTTCTAGTATTAGACTATTTTTAATAAAGAAATTGATATTTTTACTATCTTTTGTGTAGTTAAGTCATTTGCATACCAAGTTATTTATTGAACTTGTAAATTTTTCGAATGATGGATTAATATCATTGTGATTTTATACTACTCATTTGTGTTTCTTTACAAGTGTAGGGTGTGAGTGATTATGATATATAACTTTGGTTTTCTAATGCAAGTTTTTTTTAGGTTAAGTTGTAAACCATTCAAATATAATTTTAGTATATCTTGGGAGATGTTCATATTAATGGAATTTATAGTAAACATTATAAAACAAGTGTGAAGTCCTATAATAAAAATAAAAAGAAAAAGATTGCCATGAAAGAAAGAGGAATTGTTATGAAGTTCAATGGAAAAGTTTTTATTTATAGCAATAGCAAGCACTTGGACAAGGGTTGTAATAATAACAATAAATAAGGAAACTCTAAAAATGATAAGACTACTCAATTCACACCTCACAAATGGAGTTTTGAAAATAAATTTATCTATTGTTGTTTTCAATGTCAACTTGATTAACAATCATTTATAGTGGTAGGTTAATACTAGTATCGTAAAACATGAATATATTTAGAGAAAATTTCCATGAAAAACATTTATATATAATAAATTCATTAACATCCAAGATATTAAATGTTGGGAAATTTATACTAAAGATGACTTATGAAAATCTTCTCATCTTAACAATGTATTTTGTTACATCTAATATCGTGATAACATTAAAAAAACCAAATATTTATCATTTATTTCTTTAATGGAAAGAAGTTTAATCTTATAAAAAAAAAGGCATGAAATAGAGTATTGATGCTCATTTTTACATATATTGTACAAGTTTTATATACCTAATATTTTAGTTTATTTTCCTATAGTTTAATATATATTTTTCTTTTTTTTCTTTTTTCTCATACTCTAGAGCTTAAATTTAGTCTTTATAAAAAGACTTTTTTAGTAATATTTTCTTAAGCTTATAAACTTTGTTTATAAATACATCTAAAAGTAATTAAATATATCGTGTTTGCATTAAATAAGATGCAATAAAATTTTAACAACAAATAATTGATTCTTGATAACAACTTATATTCAACTTAATCAAATTCTAAGAATTTAAACAAGTATTCCATATTATTTTAGTTTAAGTTTAATATTTTATACTTTTAGTATCCATGTTAATATCTTCTTTATATCTCCTTACAAGTTTGGTTATATGTTTAATATGCATGTTAATATTTAAATTTAATATCAATTAAAAGTTTATGTAATTGATTTAAAATCCCAAATATTATAATAATAATAATACTTTCGTGTTTATAGAAAATATAAAACATAATAATCAAATAAACTTAAAAAATAAACTGGACTACATAGTAATACTAACTCCAATAAATCAGGTTTTCATAGACAATAAATTACAATAAAATGCAAAGAAAATAAACCAAGCTGCATGGATTCCTTTACCAGCACTGTTTCCGCAGTTCAGCTTGTCTTTATATGATCAGGTCCTAATGTTGTTTGAATATTCAGATTTGGTCCGTAAAGAATAAATCCTTTGCAATTTGATCTAATTACGAATGGACAACTGAAAATTTTGTGTGTTTAGGTGAAATAGAGTTATTTTTTAGGAGCATTTATTAATATTATGTAATATATCGTATTCAACAATTTCTTTCCTATTACATTTATAATATTTATATGAGAAAATAAAAAAAAAATCATGTTCAAATAATAATCCTTATTATATAAATAAAATTCGTATAAAGGCTTTCCTTCATATATACTTGTTAAAACAATTAAAAAAACTATAAACAATAAAGAAAGAAGAAACATTTTTTTTTGTTAGTTGAATATTCCCGTTTTGATATTATTTAGTAGCTGACTTCCTAATAATATATATATATATATGAAAATAAATAACTGAGAAATTCACCAGGACTGCATAATTGGGATCATGATATCCATGCATTTTGTCTCTCTTATCTCCAATTCTAAACTTATCTTCAATCTACGATTTACCAAGTGGCTCGAGCCCCTTGGTTGGAGAAACAGGAGGATACAAATCCTTTTAGGAGCCGACAGAGAAGTGCTTCTGTTCTTGAGACTTGAGCTTCATTTCCTGTGCATGGTGGAGATACGTATATTTGGTGGAGACTTCGGCAACACCACATGCAAAAATGGATTTATCTGCTGTGTCTTTCCTTGGATTCACCGAGGAAGACAAGTTCTCCTCTTCTCGTATGCACTCCGACCCAAACATAGTAATAAATGGCCAGTCTTTTCACTGTTTGGATCATTATCATCGACTCTCTGTTCTTCCTATTAACATCATCATCCTCGTTAAATTCCTCTCTCTTTATTACGCCACATTGTATTTAATTAGTTGAGATAAAAAAAATAGTGCTCCTTAATTTATTCATTGAAGTAATAATAAAAAGAATTATGTATTGATGAAAAATATAAGCATAGAAAACCTTTTTACGTGTTTATCCCAAAATAAAAATTAATTATAATTATACAAGATTATAAGGGTTGTTTTCAAAAATTTATTTTGATTGAAAATGTATTAAAATAATATTTTTTTATTTTTTAAAATTTATTATTAATATTAGCACATGAAAATAATTTAAAAATAAAAAATATTTAAAATAAAAAAATTAATTTTTTTAAATATACAAAACAAACTGCATCCATTGAAAGTTAAATCAAGGGACCCTCCATGGTATTTTGAAAGTGACGAAACCAGCAAGGTCCAAATTCCCAAGCTAAAGACAATGGGCAGATGACCTTGTTTCAAATATCAAAACTAGGGGCATGTTAGAGGGGGCTTTCTTTCGCTGTCCGCTACTCTTCAATGCTGAGACTTTGACAGTTTTACTGTGTGGTAATTAATATTTGAGATTTTTGTTGATTTTGCAATATATGTGATTAGTTAAGTCTCCGTGTTACACTGCACAGGTAACATTTTAGATTATTATTATTATTATTATTATTATTATTATTATTATTATTATTATTATTATTATTATTATTATTATTTTTACCGTAGAGAGAAGAATGCATACATTTGTGAATGTATTTTTTGAAATCATTAAGAAATTTAATTGAAAAGTTGAAAAATTAATTCATACATTTAATAAGATAAATTAAAAAACATTAAACCTAAAAAATCATATGTACTTGTAAGGAATAAAAACTACATGTAATTGTAAATATTTTACCTCGTGCTCTCCCGAGAGAAAAGCGCTTATTAAATTTTATTATTCAATTAAATGATAATAAAAATATAATTTTACTAGAAAAAAATAATTTAAATTATATAAGAAAAAAGTTAACTTTTTAGTTTATATTATCCTTTTCTTATTACTATACTAAAAGAAATTACATTTTTTTAGCTATGTTTTTTATTGCATGAAAAGTGAAAGCGAGTAAAATAAATATATGTATTTGTTTTCAATTATTTAAAATAAGTAAAAAAAACTATTATCTCTTTAATTAAAACTAGCTTTTCTTATTTATGTGTTCCTTTTATTAATGTTGTTATTTTTTATTAAAAAAATGAATTTTTATAATAAATATGTTTTTTTTGATAAAAACTTGTCATAATCTCAAAAGCAAGTTCTAATAAAAAAAAAATCATGAATTCATAATTTTGAAACAATGTATTAAAAGAATAATAATTTTGTAAAACATTATATGAAACTTTACTATGAAAAAATTAGAAAAAAAGATAGTTCATTTGTCTCAATAATCATAAGTAAATGTTTTTTAAAATTTTACAGGTTTATATATAATTATTTAAAAATTAATTTTTAATATTACCATGAAAAGGCTAATATTATTTTAAAACAATGGCATAGAAGATTTTTCACCTCATTTTATTTGAATATATGATTTTAATTGATAACAAATTAGAAAGATTAATCACTTAATAGCACAAACCACAATAATATAATGACTTAAAAAGCTATAAAAAATATCAATATAAAACTACAAATATGAAGTTGTGAATAAAAAAATAAATTCTTAAGAAATATATCAATATGATGACTCTAATTTTTTTTTATTTTGAAATAGGCACAACTTAACAAGAAAGATAATATTGATGTAAAAACACCTGTAATGATTTGTTTTTTAATTTTCAAAAATAACCTAACAAAATGTACCTAAATAGCCTAAGATATAAAAATAATACATACTAGAAATCAAAAAAAGAAAAAAAGAAATTGAGTTGTTGAATCCAAGTTCTATGGAAAATAAAAACCCAATTTTATGGCTTAAACCCTTTTTTTTTTAATCTTTGTGTGATTTCTTTAATCTTTCTTTCTTTTTTGAATTACAAAACATCATATCACAATATCTATAGATACACATGCTATGCTATAAGTCTAGATAAAATTACAATAATAATGAAATAACCTGGAAACTAAATGACAAAAAAAAAATATAACATGATCTTAGAATCTTGTTTTGATATCAACTAATTTCAACCTCGTGGTTATATAGATTCAGAAACCTACAATCAAATCAACCATTTTCAAGAAAACTAATTATAGGCTTGTAATTAAGTTTGATATAATTAACTAGTATCAAGGTACCAATACTATAAATAACTAAACCTTCACCAAATGCCTATAAAGAGATACAATCAAGACGTATAGAAGACGCCATAAAACTTAGTTAATTATTTGATAAGTCAAAGTAGTTCCACGAGGAATCAAAAATAAATAAAAAAATCTCACGCGTTAATTTTATTTCTAAACAATCAATCTATCACTTATTATTTTTTTTTTAACTTTTAACATAACTAATTTTTAGATGATGATAATGATAAAATAACATGGAAAGTAGAATATAAAAGGATATAACGTGATTTTATAGCCTTGTTCTAATATCAACCGATGAAAACCCTATAAATATACAATTTCAAAAACTATAGTTAAATCAATCCTTTTCAAAAACAAATAAAAAATAAATTCAGGTATGTGATTGAGATTGAAACAATAATAACTTGTGTTAAGGCATCAATACTATAGATAACCAACCTCTATACAATGCCTATAAAGATATGTGAACGAGAAGGATAGAAAATACAAAAAAGTATGGTTCATTCTTTGACAAGTTAAAAAGAAAAAACAATAAGTGTCTTCGGTTAGTTACTTGGGTTATTTGAATCTTATTTCATTAGTCCTTTTATCTATATTATTTCTTTTGTGTCTTCATATTGTTTCTATTTTACTCAAATTAATTTTTTTATTCATGATTTAATGTTTATAGTTTTGTATTGATAGTTTTTAATTTTTATTGTTTCTTAAGTCTTTATATTATTATGCATTGTGCTATTAAGTGATTTTATTTATTTATTATAAATTAATTCAATAAAGAACCAAAATATACTAATTTCCTCTCATACACATAGATAAATTATTTTGCGATCAAAGTTTGTCCAAATCATCATGAAAATCATCCTTTCTATTTTCTCTCATATGATTGAAATAATCAAGTGGTCATGCTTCTCTATGTACACAAGTTTTATGATGCTAAAACCTAGCACCATGTTCATAATCAAAATTATCAATCTCTACAAATATATTTTCTGCTATAAACTCCTCTGCATGTGAAATAACTCATCTCATATGCCATTTACCTAGCTCACATCAATATTTAAAAAAAAAATCTTATTATGAGAAATAAAAAATCAAATAAAATTTTTTAAAATGATGTTCTAAAAAGAAGGGTTGCATGTGAATAGGTTGAAAGATTGAGATTTTATCCTTACTCAGCAAGCATAAACCTATGTGAATGTGATTTTTATTTTAATTGCTTAAAAGGTAAAGATACATCATGAATATTTAATTTTGTTAATTTAATGGATAATGTGTCGCCTACCTAAGTAGTCATCTACCTATAACTTTTTCAAATCAATGAAGGTTGCTAAAGTGATCGGAAAATTAAAGTTCAAATTTTTTTATCCTAAAAACCTATGTCTCAATCATTTTCTCGCTCATGAACATGAAAAAATAAAAAACTATGAACATCTAAAAACTTGCTTATAACAATGAAACATATTTTAATCGCCATAAAAACTTAAAATCATATCAAATTTAAACTTTTTTTTTAAGGTTTGATCAACTTTTTTAATATAATTAAAAGTACAAATCACTTATGTTAAATTCTCTTCTTAAAGACAAATCCATAGACACAACCATTAAAATTCTTAATGGCTAAAATCTAGCCACCTAAGAGTTTTCTCTCTTTCTATTTTTTTTTTAAGAATTTCTCTCTCATCTCTCAACTTATAGAAATTTTACAATAAAGTTTAGGATTAAAACATATAACCAAAAAGAAAAGGGATGAATTATGCAAAAATTTAAACTTGATGGATCAAATGGAACTTTTGTGCACTTTTTGTGAAAAAGAGCTTCATTTCTTTTTTTATATCAATTTTAGTCCTTAATCTCCCAATTTTTCTTAATCAAAAGCTAAAACTCTATTTCATAAAATTAATGATAAATTTAATATTAAAAAATTTAATAACACATAAAAAAAAAGGAAATAGCTAAAAACATACTTTAGCACATGAAACCATGGAAACATAAATTTGAAACATGAAATTAGGAAAAAAAAAGGTTCAATAATCAAATTATAAATTGTGCAAATAAAGACCAAAATATGAAAATTTTACAAAAACTAATGAAATGTGAATGTGTATATAGTATTTTTATGCATAGCAAAACCCTAATTTGATTTTTTTTAATGATTTATGTTATTTTATAATTTATAAGCAAGGAACATTCTTACTTTAATAATCAAATACATTGATATAAGTACATTATATTTTAAAGAATAAATTAAAAAACCAAAAGCTTCGATCTTGTCTTTTTACACATGTTTTCCCTATGTATTATTATATGAAATCATAAAACAAAAGCATCTTTTATGCAAATCAATGAGATATAAAGATTCAAAAACTCACGATCAATTCAATCATTTTCAAGAAAGCTAAATTTAAGCTTTGAGCTTGATATAACGATTACCGAGACACCAAGAATATGAGTAACCAAAAAAACCTCACCTAACACTTATAAAGAGACATTAAAAAAAATTATGGAAGATACTATAAAACTTGGCTAATTTTTGGATAAATCAAAGTAATTCAACAAAGAGCAAAAAAGTATAAGCAAAACCTTACACACATAATAATAATTGTTGAAATCAAAGTCTACAAAAAAAAATACAAGCTAAATAATCATATTTATAATATATAAAAACATTGTAAACAACACTAAAAAAAATAACAAGAGTTAAAAAGAATCCTAAATCAACTAGAAAATCAACAAAATTCATATATAATAGGTTTTGGACCTTATTTCAGGGCCATTTGATTGTTTTATTGTCTAAAATTTAAACACAATGTAAAATAAGACCTTTAAAAACTTCTGGTAAATTTTCATCTCGATCTGTTAGGTGAATTGAAATTTATTCTTGTTAGTGTAAAACTATGTGTTAAGAAAAAAAAAAGTCTAAAACCACATCTAGCATCCTTAAATGATAACGAAACCTTTCTGACAAGAAAATCCACAAAACAAAAGAAAACACAAGTTGATGACATGAAAACTCTTACCAAAATAATCTTAATTGTTACCACTTATGTTTTTTTTATAGAAAAAAATCCTTGCTAAATTAAAGGTCCATGAATCATAATAAAATAAATAGCAAAACTTGTGGAATAACTTTTAGTCTAATTTCAAACATATTATGTTTCTATTGTTTGGATGAATTATTAGGCTTACCATATATGAACAAAGAGCTTGAGATTCTTAGTTTCAACACAATTAAAATAGCAATAAAATTCCTCATATAACTTCAAAAATGTCCTAAAAATATAAAAAGGTCTATTCTAAAATATTTGTAACTTGTTTACTCAAATATTCAGAATCAACCTAATTAATTCTTTTTTAATTCTCTTAGTTTTAGACCTTATAACAGACCTAATTAATACCTCTAATGAATTATTTTGGTGATACTTATTGATTTGTATCAATCTCATAAGATAAGTGAAAAAGTAAAACCTATAAAATAACAAATTGATGAACAATTAATTAGCATTACTATTAAAAGTTTTAATATAATAAAATTACTCTACACGTTCTCTTATCAATGAGTTTTTTTTTTATGAAAAATGGACAACATTATATTGAGTTAGAGGATATAGTTCACATGGCTAGTAAGATAGAGATATAATTCAAAAGAAAAGGCAATACATACCAAAGATGTAATTCATGTTTTTTTTCATCTTAGAGACCAAATTATAGAAGAGAAAAGGTTACCCGGTCAAAATCAAAACACTATGAGAAGTAAAATCAAACCATCTAAATATATAAAAGAAGGACTCAACAATTATTTTTCAAAGTAAAACTCAAACTCAAACTAATTATAATCATGATATTAAGTGTTTCAAGTGTTTGGTTAATAGATATATAGCTTTATAATATTCAAAAAAAGAGTTACGATTATAAGAGAACATAGAAAATTGAATTTAAAAGTGACAAATCAAAAGAATATAAGATGTCACCACTTAAAAATTATAGTGATGTTGAGTATCCAATTAATGGAGAGGCTTTGGTGATTATGAGATCATTTAATGTTCATATTAGATATGTAGTATGATTATTGAAAATAAAAGTTATATTAATATTGTTAGTACTACACTTATTATGAAATTATATTTGAATATTTTTAAATAAAAAAATCATATAAACTATAATGGTTGAATGAATATAGTGAAATAAACCTACATCTTTAATAATTGATAATTATATCTTAATTAATTTAATCTAGAGGCATGATCGGCATGATATATCTATTTTATAGGTTTATTTTTTTGTCATGCATAGCTTTACATTATCAAGAATATTTTTTATTTCATCATTAAATCAAGATGAAATTGCACATAAGACTCTAGATTTTTCATGTGTGTGTTATTGTTCGGCTTAAGATTCGAGAGGCATGTTATCTGCATCGCGGAATCAATTCGTACCGAGGGAATGGTTTGGCGATTGAAATCATGAATGTGTTATTCATCAGTGTTGTAATTTTGTTGTAAACAACAAATTCAATTCTGAAAAAAGTAGAATCTTTCCTCATGGCAATCTACAAATCCAAACAAAAAGCCTAAATCAATTAACGATGAACTATAATTTTGTCGATTGACCAAGTCAAAGTCGGTTCTGCCTCTTATAACACCCAAAATCTGTCACCTGTTGTTCCTTTTAGAGGCACCCTTGTCTTAACACCACCAATCATCCCTTTTTTCCCGTTGAAGAACCTGGTAATAACATGAAATCATAAATCCATTATCCTTTTTAAGTTTAACACAGCCTGGTGGTCTAATTCGTATCCTAAGCTAGCTACCCTATTGACTATAATTTCCAAAAACAAAAATAGTCTGTATGGCTGGAATATAATAACCTTATGAGATAAACTGTAATTTTAACCGAGTAGCTGCAAAAAAGATGTCAATCTGCTAGCAACAAAAAGAAAATGGGCCTGCCGCTAATTTCCGTTTCATTGACAGTAAGGAATAAACTCATAATCCTCTCCTCTTTAGGCCTTTTTGTTTACTCTTTGCTCTCGGATTTCTTCATACCTGGCTACCCTCTTTATTCTCTGTTTGTGAATATCATACAAAGCATCTTTTTATTTTTCTATAGTTGTTCTTCTTTCACCTTATTTACAGCTAATCGAAACATAAACTCTTTAATGCTAAAGAAAGGTTCAAGAAGAGCGAGCTCATCAAGAGGAGCGCGCATCTTCTCTGAAGACAATAGCGTGCATAAATTTAGCAGAATCAAGAACACAAACCTTCTTGAAGACGACGATGACATTTACAGTACAAGAAATAGACAAGATCAGTTCATAAATAATTCCAACTCGAGCTCGCCTTATAATGATCGTTCTTCTACCTCTCCAATGGACAAGTCTCCGTGGTCCTCTCAGACGAACGTCAACGTTCCTTATGAAGACAATGATGATAATTCCTCTCCTAATGTGCTAATGGGATCCCTAGTACGTGAAGAAGGTCATATTTATTCCTTGGCTACATTTGGTGATCTTCTGTATACAGGTTCTGATAGCAAGAATATAAGGGTTTGGAGGAATCAGAAGGAGTTTGCGGGGTTTAAATCGAATAGTGGATTGGTTAAAGCAGTTGTGATTTCTGGTGAAAGAATATTTACAGGCCATCAAGATGGTAAAATAAGGGTATGGAAGGTATCTTCCAAGGATCCAAGTGTTCACAAACGTGTAGGCACCTTACCAACCATGAAGGATTACATCAAGAACTCGATGAAAACAAGTAATTATTTTGAAGTTAGACGTCATAAGAATTCGGTATGGTTCAGACACTATGATGCAATTTCATGTCTTAGCTTTAGCGAAGATAAGACATTTCTTTATTCATCATCATGGGACAAGACCTTCAAAGTTTGGAGAATTTCCAATTCCAGGTGCATTGAATCAGTCATTGCTCATGATGATTCTGTTAATTCAATCGTAGCCGGATACGATGGTCTGGTCTTCACAGGATCAGCAGATGGAACTGTCAAGGTTTGGAGGAGAGAATTACAAGGGAAAGGAACCAAACATTTCTTTTCACAAACATTGTTGAAACAAGAATGTGCCGTTACAGCAGTGGCAGTTAATCCTGATACCACAGTTGTCTATTGTGGCTCATCAGATGGGCTTGTTAACTTCTGGGGGCGAGAAAACCATTTATCTCATGGTGGTGTTTTAAGAGGTCATAAATTGGCCGTTCTATGCTTGATTACAGCAGGGAACCTTGTGCTTAGTGGCTCAGCTGATATGGGAATTTGTGTGTGGAGGAGAATGGGAATTGATCACATGTGCCTGTCATTGTTAACAGGCCACAACGGACCTGTTAAGTGCTTGGCAGCGGTGAGAGATGACGGGTCGGCATCCAGCGGGAGGCGATGGATTTTGTATAGTGGTAGTCTAGATAAATCTGTGAAGATGTGGAGAGTGTCTGAAAACTCACCTCCAGTGGCGTGGAAAGGATGCGCTAGCAGTGCTCCTATCGCCATACCAAGCTCACTGCCAGCAGCTCCAAGCTTCCCAGCTCAGAGCAGGGTTAACGATGTACAGAATTGAAGGAAACAAAAGGGTTTGACTGCTTGCTTGCTCGTGTCTAAATATAATTTGTTACCTTTCAATATCTAGTGGCGGATTTGGGTTTTTCCTCAGAAACTGAAAGCTGAAAAAATGAAATTGCAAGTTCTCATTTCTGATCCCACCATTTAAAGTACACAAGTGTCAGTGCCCATGTTCTTGTACTCATAGGGCTTGTGGAACACCCACTTCATTTGTTATTGCAGTTCAATCGCATGAAAAAAAAATTGATTTGTGGTAATGCTGTTGAGTTTTTAAAGATTGCTTTCCTATGTTCTTTTTCTCCCTGTTATCTTCTGCTTGCAACTTCCATCAAATTAAAAAAAGTGTGATTTCATAAGGAATACAATTGCTTAATAAAAGGAGGAAAGAATCTAGCAGAGCATTGTCTCAGTGAAAGCTACTGTTAGAAATTCTACTTCTGATAAGTTTCTGCTCCTTGTTTTGAAGGTTTATGTATGATTGATGGATGGCTTTCGGATAAACTGTGTAAGAAGCGCGAGCCAAACTATGTAAACGTTTGAAGATTCCTTACCACCGAAAGGTGAGTGTGTGTCTATATCTACCTTTCGGTGGTAAGGAAACTTCAAACATATNTTTCTAAAATTCTAACTAATAATATCTAAAAAACAAATCTAAAATCTCATCAATTAAATTATATTTCTTAAAATTACCATCAAAAATATATTTGATAGTGAACTCGATAGAATTTTTTGTTAATTAAAGCTCAAGAAAATTCAATACCCATGAATTATATTTATTTTATTTTTTTAGATATTTTATTTTGTGGTTTGAGCCATCTAGTATAATTTTATGAGCTCTTAATTTAAAAAAAAAATTGATTTTTTAAAATTAATATTTTTTAAATTTTTTTGATATATTAATATTAAAAATAAATTATAAAAAATAATTTTAATATATTTTCATCCATTAAATTTATTGAATCTAAAGGTATATTTGTAATTCAACTTTTTTAAAAAACAATTACCAATAACTCCTACCCGATACACTTTTTGTATATATACTCTTGTATTTTTGTTATTTTACTGTTTATAAAAATACTCCATAAAAAAAAACTCACATAAATCAATAATTACCAATGACTAATGGAAAAAATCAAAATACTCCTCAATTAAAAGTAAGTAATTTTTTTTCTCATCAAGGCCATACATGTTAGTTCACTATTATAGTTAACAGTAAATTGAGATCGTGAAATCGCAGTATATTTGTTATTTAAATATTTATTCAATATTTCTATATAAATAGAGAAATACTCTCATTCAAGTTTTTTGTTGCTTCGTCAAATAAATTTTGGAATAATTTACTCTAAATCTCTATCCTTTGAAATTAATTTTTATTTATAACTTATGTTTTATATTTACTGCAATTTATTTTCAAACATTTGTTTTTACAACCTTACAATTTATCATTATTTTTTTATAATATTTTGTTTATTTTTGTTAGCATAATTATCCTTTTTTTATTAATTTTATTTTTGCTCAAAACAAACCAACTCGATTTATAATAGTTTTACTACTTGAAACTCTAATAATTTGTTTGGACTTGTTTTTTGGTTATGATTATTATAAAACTTAACTATCTTTTTTAATTTTTATTAACAAAAAGTAAAAGAGAGAAGATTTTATTATACTTTTTCTCATAGAATATTATTTATTGTAATATTTTTTTTTCATTTGACCTTTTTTTTTACAATTTATGTTTTTTTCTATTTTAATTACATTTTTCAACATTGAATTTATTAAGGATTTTTTCTTATTTGATTTTTATGAGATTATTCTAATTTCATGTTCTAGACTACAGTTTGATAAGTGAATTCAGTTGACTCGAGTTTTTTTCTAATTAAATTTTATTTTTTAATTTCATTATTTAAAATTAGGTTTATTGAAAATTAGATTTCATGATTTGTTTTGTCTTGCTTTCTATAAGATTATACATATATCATAACTTGAGTTATGTATATGGCAGATTAATTCAGGTTGACTCGAGTTGATTTTTTATATTTTTTTAATTAGTTTTTTTTAATATTATCTTTTAATATTGAGTTGATTGAAAATTAAACTTCTTAATTGTTTTTTAAAAACTTTATTAAGTTATTCAATCTCATGATTTGGGATGCAGGTTTGATAGATTTACTTAGGTTGCGCAGGCCATTTTTCATGATTATTTTTAAAAATATATTTTTTTAAAAAAATTATCATTCACCAAAAAATGGTAAATAAGAGAAAGTAAATCAAAGTGAACAAAGATTTATTTGTGTGCTTAATTTTGTGTGTTTCATATTTTTTTTCCTTTTACCAATTATAGGATTTGTTTAGTTTAATTTTTCTTTTTTAAGGTTATCAAGTTGTTTATTAGACATTTTTAAATAAAAAAAATATGTTGAAAAATAATCTTTTAGGTCTAAAAAAACCCATCTCAATTTCTAACCAATATTTTAACGGTCAGAATATAGGCTTTTAGATGACACATAGTTAGTCACAACAAATGATTGGTTGTTTGATTATTATTTTTTAAAATTCATCCATATATGAGCCACACAAAAAAATAAAAAGAAATGAAAAGAAAAGGCTAGGTGCAAAGACTTGACCTTGCAAACTTAAGGTCTAATATGTCAAGCCCGTATATGTTACCATTTTATTTTATAAGCCATGTGTATTTGCCCACCTACACCCTTTTTTTTTATTACTTTCAGTTTGTTTCCTCTTTGATATAACTTTAAATTTAATTTGTTGTTTTTGTTTTTATCTTTAATTTATGAAAGATAAATTCTAAAAAAATATAAGAAAATTTAAAAGGTGTAAGAAAACTATTGTAATAATCCACAATAAAATTACTCTTTTTTTCATTCTCAAAACAAACTAAATTAACTAGCTATTACATTAGAGTCTTTTCACATGGTTTTATTAGTCATTACGGTATATACAAGGGATACACAAATCTTTTTCAATTTATAATATCCAGTAAAATGACTAAATTTTTATTAAAATCAAAATTTATAAAATTGATGCCCAATAGTGTTTTCATATTTTTAGTTTTTATGCATGTTAAAATGATTTTATTAGCCCTAAAAAGTTAAATCTCATCCATTCTAGTAAGTAGCATTTTGGTATTTTTAATATATATATATATATATATATATATATTATTAATACGTGCATTGCACATGTTAACGTGTGAGCTACTCTTGCATTATTTTGGGTGATATATGAAAAGGTTTCGGGTAGTTAAACAATGTTTTTTATAACAGTATTTGAATTATCTTGATAGCCTTTTTGTCTCCAAGTGATGTATATAGCTTACTAATCTCTAATCTAGTGTTAATAGGCTTTTCTTTACTATCATTGTTTTTTTTTCTCCTCATAAATTTTCATGTATGATCTTATTAAATTTCAAAATAGTTATTTAATTTGTTTTTTTTTTCAAATTTGGTCTTGCTATTTTAATTACTATTGATGTTTTATTTGAAATGATTTATAAAATTATGATTTTTTTCAATTTTATTCTCTATTTATTTATTAGATTTGATTCTTATTTTTATTATTATTATTTGTTTTATTTGAAATAATTTTTATAACTGAATTTTTTTAAATAATTTTAGCCTCTTTTGTTTTTTTTATATTAATTTTAATCCTCATTTTTTTTGTACTTTGATAAAAAATTTAGATTGATTTTATTTCAAATTTCATCATTCAACATTAAATTAGTTATAAGGGTTTTTTGATTGAATCCAGGTCTAAGATTTCACAGGGTACTAGTTTGAAAGATTAATCTAAATTTAAAATATTCATTAAAGTTTGCTTTGGTTTTTTTTTCTCTCTCTTTTTAAGCTTTGTTTTTTTAATTTTATCCTTCCATATTTATTTAATTAAAGATTGGGCTTCATTTTTTTATCTGCTTCTTATAAAAATTTTCACTAATTTTGAAAATGATTGTGGTTGTTTTGAGTCTTTTTATTTTTTTATTAAATTTATTTTTTTAAGTATATTTTATTTTTTAATTAAATTAAATTAATTTATTAAACATAAGTATAAGATGGTCAATTTATGATATTTTATTAGTTCATGTTTTTTCAGTCTCGTCGTTAGTATTTATTTAACTGGAGATTGAGGTTTGTTATTTTTTTTTTCTTCCTATAAGATTTTTCACTTATTTTAAAAATAATATGAGTTATCTTAAGTTTTTTTATTTTTAATCTTTGTTAAATTTAATTTTTTTAATTTAATTAATTAATTAAATATAAATATAAAATATTTTTTTATGATATTGTATTTGATTTGATTAGGTATGAGAAAAAAAATTAAAAGATTTTAGTTTTTACCCATTGTCCACCAAAATAATTTGTTATGACTTGAACATTCTTTTTTATTGCAATTTCTTTTGGTGCATCTTGTGATGTAGCATAGGCTGCGTAGCTAGTATTAATTAAATTTTAGTAAATTTGTAACTAAAATCGTGGGTTAATTAGGCTAGATTATTTCAATCTAAAATATGATCTTTTAAATATTGATTTTCAAATAAGGTAAAGCAAGACTGACTTTGAACATTTCTTATTTTTCTTTTTAATTCAAATCGGGTCTTGATATTTTTCAATTGAAATTATTTTAAATAAATAAATTAATTAAAAATATATTTAGGATATTATTTAATAAAGTCTAATTCAATTTTTACTTTGTTTTTTTAGTAGGATTATAGCACATTCATGTAATATTAGCGTTTTATTTTAATAAAAGATATTTTATCATCCCACATGATTATCCATTAGAAACCCAAAATCAATAAAGAAAAAGTCAAGTCATTATTATTATTATTATTTTCCTTTCCATATCCACTGGAGATGCTATAGCCATCACGGAAACCCTGTGCAATTCAAATTTGTCTTTCAACAAGCAACCACCCACCAACCTTCCCATGGAAAAAAATACCATCCCGTGCACACAACTGAAAAAACAGCATCAAGCCCACAACCTCGCAGAATACAGAGCAATATTCTTCCTCCCGTTGGGCGGTGGCGGTGGTCCCCGGGCCCAACCGAACCCCACATCCATCCCCCGATTCCACCCCCACGACGGAAAAGACAAAAGTTTGCGCCCCTCCACCCACATGCCCCACCATCCCCGGCCTCTCCTCCAGATCCCTCCTCTATCTAATAATAACGAAAGAAACACATATCCAACCCCACACCTTGTATATTAAAAAAGTAGATGTCTTTTTTTTTAAATGTATTTTATTTAAAAATATATTTAATTTTTTTAAAAAAAATTATTTTCATGTATGTGAAAATAATCTGAAAATCTAACAAAATTAAATTAAAAATAAAAATATAAAATATCATGAAATATAGTTTGCATATTGCATTCTCAAACGGTGAATAATTATATAATTATAGTGAATTTTCTCCATGTATTCAAACCTTACCCTTCTTCAAGGTCCAAAAAAGAAAATCAATTCTTGTTATTTACATGTAATTTTATTTAGAATACACTTTGACATCCAAATTCAGAGATTGTTAAATTGTTTGGTAATTACTTCTGTATTATAGATAAGTTTGATCTTCAATTATGATTCTGGGTGAGATTTCAAAGCTTCTTAAAAAATTGCATCAATATTAAATATAGATAGTTTGGTTAAGATGTGGTGGGAAAAGAAATTAATTTAATTATTGAACTGATTATATATTAGCCTTTGATTGGGTAACGTAAAAGTCAAATGACCTTCATTCAGAATTAAAAAAAAATATATAAAAATCATAGGTGATATAGGCCATATTTGTTTACAAAAAAAATTATTTTTTTAAAATGAATTATAAAAAAATAAATTATTTTTTGATATTTAGTAGTTGAAAAATAGTTTCTAATATTTGGTTATATTATAAAAAATGAGTTGTAAAAAAGTTTATTAATGTTTTTTAATTTATTAAAATAATAAAAAATAAATCTTACAAATAAAAAATTGAATGAGAATAGAATTGAAAAAAATTAATTTTATAAATTATCTCAAATAAAATAAATAATAATAAAAATAATAAAGATCAAATCTAACAGATAAAAAAATTAAAAAATAATGAAATTAAAATAATAATGATTATAATTTCATAAATTATTTTAAATAAAATAAGTAATAATCAAAAGAATGAGAATCAAATTTGATAGATAAAAATTTTATTTTAAAAAATGATAAGAGAAAAATAAATAACAATTATAAAAATAAAAATCAAAATTAATATAAATATTAAATTAAATCAAATTTTAAGGGATGAATTTGAAAAAAAAATCAAACAAAACATACTGTAATTAAAAATTTGAGAAACAAACTTTATATAATTAACAAATAATATAATATTTTAAAAATTTTCATAACTTTTAAAAATTATTTTTCATTTAAAAAAAATATTTTTCTGAAAATCAAGCTAAATTTTTATTTGACAGGAAAATATTTTCTATTAACTAAGTTTTTTAATAATAAATAAATATAAAAAAATTTAAATTTTTAAAAATAATCACATAAATTAATTGCATGATGGTTGTCCTCGTTTTTGTTGATGTTGGTGTTATTTGTTTTTTTAAAAAAAGGTATTTGAATCCAGTTTGCATACATCAAATGAAACTTTTATATTCTAAATAAAGCTTGTAAAATAAAGCTTACAGTTTAGCTATAGTGAGCATAGGAAATCAAACTAAAAACCATATAAAAAGTTTATCTTTTTATTTCCATTCACTTTACCAACTTAATCTCTTAATTACAGTATCAATTTTCAATGTTGATTTTTTTTATTTTTTTTATTTAATACATAAATGCTGTGTTTATGGAGATTTAAAATTAATAATTTATTTTTATTTGTCTTTTATATGATTATGATAATATCAAAAAAAATATCTTAGCATTATACTATTAAAAAAATATTTTAGCATCGTGGTATAATCTATTTTAAAAAATAATTAAAAAACTAAATTATTAAATTTTATGAAATTAATGACTCAGTTTATGAGTTTAACCAAGTAACCTTGATTGTCTCAAGTTATGGATTTAGCAAAAAATTGTTTTTTTTTATAACTCAATTATGTTATGCGATTGTTTATTTTTATTATATAATTAAAAAATATTATTAAATTTTAAAAATTCATTGACTTATTGATGAATATGATGAGTTTAACTTCTTTTTTTTTATATTTGACTGATTGAGAATTAAGTTTCATAATTTATTTTATTTTATTTTCTATGAGATTATTATAATTTAAAAAAAAATCAATATTAATTTGACACTTAATTTTATAATCATCTATTTTTGTTATTATATAATTAAATAAAAAATAGTTTAAAGAAAAAATAAGTTATTAATTCTAATAAAGTTTATTATCTATTTTATAAATTTCATGTGTTGAGTAGAGTTATCTAATTAATAAATTTAATGGGTTTATTCATCAAACCTAATATCAATTAATTTTTAATTTTAAAAGTATTTAATATTATCATAAAATTAAATATAAATAATTTATAAAAAAAATTATTAAACCTATTGAAATTCATAACTTAAGTTATAGATAACCGAAATCAATTTAATTTGATATTTTTTCAATATAAAAAAATATTTTATTTTTTAAAAAAATATTATGTTATATATTTTTTTGAGTTATTTTTAAATTTATGAAATTAAATAATTCATTTTAAATAATTTCTAAACAGTTTTTTTAAAATTCAAGTTAAGAAAGTCAATCCAATAAATTATAGAATTGAACTACTTAATTCCAATAGCACTATGAAAGAAAGAATTATACTCAACGGATCATGGCAAAATATACTGATAAGGCTTACCGTATATATCTGTTATTCTCGTGATATTTTAAACTTTTAGGATATTCAGTAAATCATGAAAATTAATCGTAATGTATGCATATCTCACATAAATTAAAAAAAAATACTGATAAGCTTGCAATACCCCATTGAAGGACAGAGCTAGCATAGGAGTTCCTGCCTGGTTCTCTTCCTCCCCCCTCCCCACCAAAACACACATTGAGACTTCTCTTATCTACTTCCCCAAAATACTTTGTCCTCTCCTTCCAAGCTACTTCTTCTTTCCTTGTAGATTTCACTTTCAATCAGCTCTGGCATTTCCCTCTTCTCCGAGCATTATTATTCTTTTCTCTTTTTGTAGAATCTCACTTTATTTTCAAAACCCAACAACCCGAACATAAACCAAAAAAAAAAAATGTTTCCTCTTCTTCTCTTTGAGGTTAAGATTAGGGCTTCACTTTGATCTACAAATTTACCAAAATGTGTCCCGTTACAGAAGATGGAGTTCAATACTCATTTGCACTTGAATACACCGGACCCCCAGTGGGCTACGACATCCCACGCGCCGTCCCAATCAACGTAAACAGCATCCCTGTCGCCGCCGTAGTTCCCCACATTAATTTCCAACAAAATATCACTTTACCTGTAGTAAAACCTTTGTTACCCGCCTCTGATCCCAGCAAAAACCCAAAATCTGTTAATACCGGGGAAAACCCAGGTAAGGATTGTGGATCTGAAGAGGCAGCTATAACTGTATCACCAACTTCCGTTATAGAGAGAGCTGTAGATCATAATTTGCAAGAACGTGTTTTTTCTAGCGAGTTAAGTAGTTCAGGTTTATCTAATGATGCTGGTACAAGTTCAAGTACTAATAGTTTTGATGATAAATCGCGTGATGAAAGTTTGCCAAAGTTGAGGGTTTCTAATGAATTGTCTTCGAATCGAGATTGGGAGTCAAATGAATCTGTTTTAAGTAGTGTTGATGTTGATGATGAGTACCCGTCTTCGCGTGTTTCTAGTGTTAAGGTTTCAAATAATGAGGTGAATGGTGGGGGTAGAAAAGCCCCAGCTGTTACTTTTCGCGATATTGAATCGAATGATGGTGGCGGTGATATTGATGGTGAATTTGGTGGCAACGAGGGGTTTTCCGAAGAGGAGGAGAGGGTTCTACGGATTAAACCAGAGGCCAGAAGTAAAGGGAAGAAAGGGAGTTGTTATAGGTGTTTTAAAGGGAATAGGTTCACGGAGAAGGAAGTTTGTCTTGTTTGCGATGCGAAGTATTGTATCAATTGTGTGCTTAGAGCGATGGGATCGATGCCAGAAGGGAGAAAGTGTGTTACTTGTATTGGATTTCCAATTGATGAATCAAAGCGTGGGAGTTTAGGAAAGTGTTCGAGGATGCTCAAGAGGCTGTTGAATAATTTGGAGGTTAGACAGATAATGAAGGCAGAGGAGTTGTGCGAAGCAAATCAGTTGCCTCCGGAGTATGTTTATGTGAATGGAGAACCTCTTTGTCATGAGGAGTTAGTTGTTTTGCAGACTTGTTCGAACCCGCCTAAGAAAATGAATCCTGGAAACTATTGGTATGATAAAGTGTCCGGTCTTTGGGGAAAGGTGAATTTAGCATAATACTTTTGGTGGTTATGTTCTTGTCATAATTTGATGCGGTTTGTTTCTTTATTATGGACTTTGATAGTTGTTTCAAATTTTCAATTTAACAGGTAGGGCAAAAGCCTTCTCAGATTATAAGTCCTCATTTGAATGTTGGGGGTCCAATTAAGGCAAATGCTAGCAATGGAAACACACAGGTTTTCATGAATGGCCGGGAGATCACAAAAGTTGAGCTTAGGATGTTGCAGGTTGAGTTTCAGTACATGCTCTTCTTTTTGTTTGTTTTGAATGATTTAATGTCAAGGGTTTTCGTATTGAGACATTTCATTGAAATTGCAGCTGGCAGGAGTTCAATGCGCTGGCAACCCGCATTTTTGGGTGAATGAGGACGGATCATACCAAGAAGAGGGACAGAAGAACACTAAAGGTTACATTTGGGGCAAGGTATGGTTTATATGGAACCACATCTCTGCCTGAATTTTCCCTTTCCACATTTATGAATGCATTTGGAATCATTTGTCTGCTTGTTACTTAACAGGCGGGAATGAAACTTGTTTGTGCTTTCTTATCATTACCTGTTCCTTCAAAACCTTCGAATTCTTGTGGAGAGCAAGTTAACAGTCTGATTAGCAGAAGCATCCCAGACTACCTTGAGCAGAGAACACTTCTGAAGCTTCTTTTAGTTGGATCTAGTGGCTCTGGAACAAGTACTATCTTTAAGCAGGTACTTTCTCAACTAGGCTCTTCAAAAAAAATTGATGTTAAGGATCACCTGTACTTGTTCAGTCTCATATTGTCATGGTCTCATTTTCCATCCTAAAACATCCGAAGATGTTTCAAAAAGTAGATGGATGTTAGTGTGGTTTGTTGTCTTTACTTTGTTTTATATGCTTGTGGTCTCTTTTCCTCTCTAAGCACATCCAAGTGATGTTTCAATATAGGTACATTCATGTTATTGTGTTAACTTATGTTAATGCATTGCCTTGATTATCAAATTTAGTTGGAGAACCTTGGATGATAAAAGTAAAAACCAGTAACAACATCCAAGCTATGCATATTCTCAAGCAACTGTCAAACATTCCCTCTATCCCAAATTATATTTCCTTATTTTATTTGCTCAAAACTCTAACTTTTAGTAAACGTGGATCCCATTTATATTTCTTTGTGCTTACCATAGCAGATCCCATGGTTTAATGAATGATATTTAATGAAGGATAAAATGGAAAAAATTGAGAGTAAAAGATTTTTATTAAGAAAGCAGAACTTTTCCAATCCAATCATATATACTATGCTTAAAAATGGTAAGCCAAAGTTAAACTTTGAAACTAAGTAAACCATCAACAAAAGCAATGTATATAGATTAAAAGTGAGTTCAATAGGCTCAAAACTGCTAGATCAATTAAAAGACCAACTAATTTGCGTGGCCATGTGGGTGTTGTGCCATTGCACCATTTGTCATTGCCCATAAGGGACTGGTTTGTAACACCTGACTACACGTTGAAAGAGTTCTTGTAAATGAATCTTGTTCTGTAAGTGTCATCCTTTTAGTATGCATTGATCTCTGTACACAGATGCTTATACTTGGTTTCTCTACTTCTGCCTTTGGTAATATTGGTATCGTACCTTATCCTGCAAAGCATAGCTTTTATGACATGCTATTCAATGCTGTAAAAAATTAGCTTACTTCATTTTAATTTGATGCTTTTTTCAGGCAAAGATTCTTTATAAACCTGTCCCTTTCACTGAAGATGAGCGTGAAAACATTAAATTGACAATCCAGAGTAATTTGTATGGTTATCTTGGTATACTTCTTGAGGGCCGTGATCAATTTGAAGAGGAAAGTTTAACTGCAGTGACAAAAGAGCAATCTACTGATGAAACAGAACATATTGGTATGTTGAGTCTCTCTATTCTTGATTTCTTCTCAACTTGTATATTTTTTTCCTTGTTCTTTGTATTTTTTGGTTGGAGAATGACCCTCGTGTTTATCCCTGACACATGGGTGGGTGTGCTCAAGGGGGGAAAAAGTAACAGATGTTGTGTAACATTTGTAATTTTTAACAATCTCTTTTGTTGTATGGGAATACATTAGATTCTTACTGCCTCTTGTCTCCAAGTAGTGTATATAAGGAAACAGATTTTATGTGGGAACTGGGATGGCCTTAAGAAGTTGTTCTGTCTTCAAGATGTGATTAGATAAATATGATTTGTAGCATTGATGAATAGCATGCAGTTGCAGAATGTGTTGAAACCACTAACAACTTACAATGTAAAAGTAGGTGTGTGACAGCTGATTGATATACATTTACTTTAAAACTCTTCTCGGGCTTATATTCTGTTAAGTGCCTGAAAGAAAATTTTGTGTGATAATAGGGAGTACAAGTAACACCAACCACCAAACTATATACTCAATTGGTCCAAGGCTTAAAGCATTCTCGGATTGGCTTCTGAATACTATGGTATCTGGGAATTTGGAAGCAATTTTTCCTGCTGCTACTCGCGAATATGCGCCACTAGTTGATGAGTTGTTGAAGGATGAAGCCATTCGGGCCACATATAAGCGGAGAAATGAGTTGGAAATGCTACCCAGTGTGTCAAGTTATTTCCTGGAGCGTGTAAGATCTTTTGTCAGGTTCATTTGCTTGGTTCAAATTTGTTAGACTATATTTGGTCTATACATGCTTCTCTATTGTTACTTGGTAGTTTTTAGTCAAGATGTGAAGTTTTCTGTTTTCATGCTTGCATCATTTCTGGCTGAAGTAAGAGCCATAAAATATCTTAAAAGAGAATAATTTTGATTTTCTGACTGATATAGAGGAACTGACTGATATTGTTTTTTTTTTAATTTATTTATTTATGAAAAAAAGAGCAGTATTGTAATCTGCTTTAAAAGTTGCCTGATGGTATGGTATTCATGTTGATAGTACATGATTCATGGTTAAAATGGGATTCATTTTGGTTCCTCAGCTTGCCTAGGTTGAGCCAAGTGCTGCTTTAGTTTCGCTCATTAGATATTGGTAATGTTTAAGCTTATGCATTGTGTTGAACGAAGGTTTACAGACTATTTTGTTTCATGTCATTATGCTCTTGCCAAATATATCTACATGATAACGCAGCTGCAGTTTCTTTGTTACCGCTACTAAATTATTCTCTCTGCAGGCTGTTGATATATTGAGAACAGACTATGAGCCCTCAGATTTGGATATCCTATACGCTGAGGGTGTTACTTCATCAAATGGGCTTGCTTGCTTGGATTTCTCATATCCCCAATCAGCATCTGATGATAAATATGACACTGAAGACCAGCATGACGCTTTGCTTAGGTAGGAGCTGTCGTTTATTAAGAAGTGCCTTAAATTTCTGATGGTTTTAGTTCTCACCTCTGTTATGAAGTAGCTCGTAAGCAATCATGGTGTTGCTTCTGTGCTATTTGCTGTACCTCTGGCATGGCTCGCCTGATTCTTCAATCTCATCACGCAGGGACATTATTAAATATGTAGTCCTTTGTAGAGGTATCCTTTTATTGTTAACATTTCCCCCCTTTACTCTGGTCACCAGGTACCAACTAATTAGTGTACATTCACGGGGGCTTGGAGAGAACTGCAAGTGGCTAGAGATGTTTGAAGATGTTGGGATGGTCATGTTCTGTGTTGCCATGAATGACTATGATCAGTTTACAGTTGATGGGAATGGCTTGTCTACTAACAAGATGTTGCTGAGCAGGAAATTCTTTGAGAGCATTGTTAATCATCCAACATTTGAGCAGATGGATTTTCTTTTGATACTAAATAAATTTGATCTGTTTGAGGAGAAAATTGAGCGAGTACCGTTGACTCAATGTGAATGGTTTGATGATTTCCATCCAGTGATCAGTCGCCATCGCTCCAACAGCAACAGCATCAATACTAGCCCCTCACTTGGTCAGCTGGGTGCCCACTATATGGCAGTTAAGTTCAAGAGGCTTTACTCTCTACTCACCGGAAGGAAGTTGTATACTTCTGTGGTCAAGGGACTCGAACTTGATAGTGTTGACGCGGCTCTTAAATATGCGAGGGAGATTATGAAGTGGGGTGAAGAAAAACCCAACTTCAGTCTCAGTGAGTATTCAATGTATAGCACCGAGGCAAGCTCCTATTCCCCCTGATGAGTAAAGTAAGAAACGCTTTGTATATGGATCCTAGCTCTTAACAGCTGTTCTCACTGCCACTGTACATATAATGGCATGTAAATTAGCGGGAGAAGAAGCTCTTCATGCGTGAGCTGTTGCAGCTGCAAGATTGTCAAGCCGGCCTAGTAGGTTCATCTCAAAAAAATTATTTACAATATAAGACTACTATCATAGAAATTAGGATGAAACATTAGCTCTCCTGGACGCTCTGTGAAGGAACCGCTTGATGTTGTTTTTGTACCTTGCGTGTAGTTCTGTCCCCATCTGAACAGCGTTCGAATATTCATTTGCAATATAAGATGATATCATCAGATCTTCTAAATGCCGCCTCTCCTCAGACATCAGGTATATATCTAGTAACTGTAGTGCATGCTTTATGCTGCTCGGTAATTTTCAAAGTCAACTTAACATTAATTAAAATAAATATTCGTAGGAGGATTTAAATTTTGTTTTTTAAGCCAAAACTTTTCTATTTCTTTTTTTATTTACGCATTTGTTTTGAAGAGGCTTTTTTTTTTGTCAACAACATGGTTTATTTAATAAGGGAAAACTTCATTTTTCTTATTTTATTTTTTTACAAAAACATGTGCTTTTTTCATTGGTAGAATGTTTTTTTTAGAAAAAAACAAAAACTTATCATCATCTTAAAAGAAAAAAATATTAAAAAAATCATGTTTTGATAATTTTTACATGGCTATATCAAAAAAAATAGAAGAATAATTGATTTATGAAAATATATAAGAAATTAACAATAAGAAATAATAAAAAATATTTTATTTTCATTAAATATTCTTGTGTAATTTCTGTTTTGTTTTGTTTTTTTGTATATTAGGCTCTTATATAATTATTACGAGAGTGATTGAAGATATTAACATAAAAATATCCAATCTTATTTAAAAAGAATGCCTAAGAGATGATTTAGAAAAATATTATTATAATAATCAATTATTTTATTTTAAAGAACAACCCAAACACACATGTTTCTAGGCATACTTCAGTGTGCTTGAAAGAATATTCAAAACATGCCTCAGCAAGCCAAGCATTCTTAAAGCAGTCTCTAAAAAGAATAGTTCATGAGCTTAGGTAATTTTTCAGCTGGCTAGAAAATCAAGACTTGAATTTTTGAAATTTAAGACTCAGATTACTTGTTTTTCACATTAAAGTATAAAAAGAAAACTAAAAAAAACCTCAATATTTATATTACTACTACCTAGAAAACACACTTTAATAAGCTTAAAAACTCAAAATCACATGATTATAATATCTCTAGCTCAATATTCTATTCTGTTTAGTATGATTAAATGAATAAACAACCTTTATGGAGTTACCCTTGTCAAAATACAATTTATCAGCACCAAAATTAATAGATTTAATGTTCGGAATGAGATTCTCTCTCCTTTCTTTTTACAATAACTTTTTTTCTCCTATCTTAATTTCTAATTTCTAATAACTAGAATGTAAAAATAACATAAAGTTTGATGTAAAATGAATGTTTGAAACTACATGGACCGAAGTGTAGAAAAAGTATAGTGACCCCCCTAGAAAATTTGCAAGGTTTAAAGATATAGCACACCATAAAAAGTATCAACAATTAAGTTAATGTATGCATTATAAACATATTTTTCATGCACTCCTATGTGAAAAATATTTTCTTTCCAAACATTTCTTCATAATTATAATTATATACTGTTATTTTTCCCTTTTAATCGTATTATATACTGTTAATTTTTTTTAATCGTATTATTATTAGAACACGTCGCGCTTGCGATATCTCAATATTATTTTTTTATACTAGAAAATACGGACTTGCAGCGTAGCATAGACCCAATTCTAGTTTCTTCGTAATCATAATCACAGACTATTATTCTCCCCTTTAATCACATATTATTTTATTTGTCCTCCTTGGCATATGTTTATCACACAACCATCTCCTTATATTTTCTCCCATCTGGGCACATCAAGAAAGGAATACAATCAAGAGCAAGGAGATGACGGAGTAACGAAGAGGGTAGTTTGCTAACATGTTAACAAAGAAGAAGCATGAGATTAGGAGGTAAATAATAGTAAGAAATATCACCTTTTAACAGACGGTAGCTTGCCAACTTGCTGTAAGGTTGTAGAGTCCATGCTCACGCATATACTCAAACATGAAAGCAATTTTTTCTTTTTTTCTTGTTTGACACATGCAAAGTTGGTGAAGTCCTTAGATAGTGGCAAGACCAAAATCACTGAGTAAACATAGGGGGGGTGTTCCAATCGCAACCGCATTTCAAACTGCGGTTGGCCGTAAAAAGCATCTTCGAATAGTGGCCTTTTTTCTTTTTTTATCAAGCTTGCGAAGTACATAATCTAATTCAGTAGAGAGATGCTGACTTTTGCTGCAAACTGCAACGTGAATAAACTGGTTTAACTTCAAGCATATATCATAGATGTCCTACTTGTATTTCAAGAAACCGACATCATAGACAGATCTTCGTACTTTTTCACAATTTGTGTTTATTAAGTGCAGTTCCTGAAAGAGGGACAGAGGGATGCTAATCTTCTGCTATAAAATGAAGTCGTACAAGAGAGATAACTCGCATGCGTGCACACCGACGTATTATTATGAATACATGTTCTTTGTTAGAGCGATCCATAATTCTTGCTTGAAATATATATATCACCCACTTCATGGCTTTGATTCCTAACGCAATGGCTGATTCAAGACTCTTATTTAATTCTTTTCCGGATAAAATATTGGTATTACATGTTTTATGTGCCGAAGTGGTTCTTCTTTTCATGTTTTAGAAACCATGATTGCTCTTCCTTTTCTTTTGTCTCTAGAGTGATATGCTTATGAACTTTATCTTCGACATCTTTCAGACTTGGGGTTTGGGACGCATCCAAATGGGCTGCCTGAGCTCGTGAACATGCTTTAATTTGGCTACAGGTATAGTGGAAGAAAACAGATACCTGCAGTGCAAGGAGTCACTGCATTCGTTACGAAGATGATGGGATATCATCTTGGGAAGAATTTGTTAATCCTTTCTATCAGCTGGCGAAGTGGGATATCATCTTGGGAAGATCTGAGAATTGGATCTTCCTTTAGTTACCAACCGGGACCCAATCACAAGCTGAAGGAATTCTTCACTTTTGCTTTTTGTTAATATTTAAGTGACATTTGGTTTAATATCTCAGAGCTTAGAAATGGTTGATCTGGCCTGCTGAAATTGCAGTGGTTTTAAATTTTTAATATGCGTAGTGGACAGAAATAACCGTGTACAGACACACCAGACCTTCAATTTCTGGTGACATGTTGCTTTCTCCTTTTGAGATTGGAATTTTTTTATTTGTCCTTATCAATCTTATTCTATTAAAAAGAATATAGAAAACAAAATTATAGTTTGAATCGGAAGGAACTCTTTCCCTTTTCTCTTGATAATATGATATAATAATTTGGCATGGGATGCATTAGGTTGAGCATTTGAACTTTGAAGTATCTTCGTTGATGCAAGCAACATTTCTTGTTTATGATTATGACACGCAATATCTTCCAAGTCTTTCAGTTTAGTAGCCAACCAGGCTACCCCGAACAGTCTCATCTCACCAGGTGAAGCTTGTCAACGATTCACCGTCACCAACAACAGCGTAGAAGTTCCCTTTAGAAGCAACTCTCCCCACAGGAGAGCTGCTTTGTCAAACAAGCGCCATTCTTTTGAATTGTACAGAGGATTTCCCACTTGAAATGGGAACTAAGAGTATCTGGCAGTTAGTCAAGTGTTGAGGTTTCTTTTCCTTTTCCTTTTTCTTTTTTCTAGGAAAAAGCATGTAGTGATCATCATGATATGGTTTCAAAACGAAATTTGCAATGCCATGCCCACACCTACTTTACGAAAAGGACTCGTCCAGGCTCTCCAAGAACACTGAACAGTCAGAATCCACAATCAGCAAAAAGAAAGGAAGCAGAATCAAGACGTCCACCATTATTTCCATGGGAAACAAAGTTAAATGGGTGTGGCCCAATGATGACCATTATTAAAGGAAATAGAGACCCCCTGAACTTGATGATGAGCTTTGGAGGTATCCACTCCCTGCTAACATCAACTCACTAATCCTCGGTGCATGACTTTGCCCATACTAATGGTTTTGGACGTTTCTTTTCCATACTGCTAGCTTTAAAGTTAAAGAAAAGAGAAGCAGATTAACAAGAAGACAACTACTTCGGATGAAGACGTATCAAACGTTTCTGCTTAGCACTACCTGCAATCTACCTAGACAAGGATGTGAAGGACAAAGCGGGCAGTCTGAACTACATGCTTCCTCAGCCAAGAGGACGCTGGCTGGAGAACGTAGTTTACAGACCATTTCTATTATTCTTTTAAATTAAAACCAAAAACGACTTCATTTTAGAGAGAAAAAAAAAAGGGTTTAAAAAAAGATAAAAGATATATTCTTGAAGTGTTTGGTTTGACTGAATCAACCAAATTACAAGTTGACTCCGAAAATCACCTGAATTTAAACAAAAAAAAACACTCATTCCTAGTCGAGCTTCATGCTGGCTTGTCAAGCGGAGACCAGCATCTGTAGTACTTGTTAAACCTTGTTATCCTACTTAAAGTCGATATCCAGAATCATCTCCTAACAGATATGCACTAGGCTGCGAATTTCATGGGATACCAGGTCCTCTTCCCAACAAAACACGATTCTCTTGAGGTACAACTTAAGCTGTAACAAAGCTAATACTTAAGCATGCGGTCTCAAATTCAAGCTTCTTAGACTAACAGGCAAAATAAGGTTTGAGTTTTTTTTTTTTTGACAGATACGGAGCAAAAGCAGGAACGTTTTGGGTGCTGAAAGTTCTATCCATATAATTCTGCTTGGAGGTCAACATAACTTCCCGAGTTGATACAGATTCTAAAGCCACCTCTACCCGAAAAAAAAAATTATGTTGATAAAAGGGAGAAAGGGGGGAATATCAAACAAACAAGAATTAACAAATTCACCCATTGCATCAGAGAGTCATGAGGAAGAGCAAAAGGATCTGGCCACACAGATTTAACAGCCCTCAATCTTCGGCTCTGACTCTCAGATTTTGCACCGTAATTGATTGTCCATGCCTTCTAAGTTCATTTGTTTTCATCCTGGAACAAAACTATTAATACATATTTCCCAAAACTCAAGCCTCCGTGCCCTCTTCAACAGTTGGGAGGCCACCGTCGTTGATAAAGGCTGGATTAAGAAACTTAGAAACAAAAGCCCACAACTTGTACACATCCTCAAAGTTGGTCAGGAATCCCAGAGATGCGGTGACTACCTCAACCCTTATGAACCCACTTTTTCCATTATGATGCCCATTTTCCATTGGTCTGCATAAAGAAGTATCTTCGAGGTTCACAGCACCGTATTGTGGTCTTGGGCTATCTAGAATCCTTATGTGACTAAGGAAACCAATGCCAAGAGAAACACCTTCTCTTTCAGCTAGCTTCTGAACAACTTCTGGATTTATAAGCCCCTGGTTTCTATCTCTGACATTGAAAGCTACTGCTGCACCCCTTTCATATTTTATTTTTGGGCCATAGATGTGTACAAGATTCACCCTTCTATCTCCATCTGGACTGGGTAATCTGAGTTGAAGTAAAGAGGTTACTAGCCAGTTGATCAAATATCTCAGTCGGAGAGTAGTTTTATTGAGACCCAACATATTCACATGGTCCAAGTGTCGACAAATTATCTCAGGTTCCCTTCGATCCCAATCTTGCCCATCAACATATTCTCCATCAGTGCTGTAATCTTCATCATCCAGGCTGGTTGCAGATATCTCTCCTGGCTCCAGATTATGGCTCAGACGCTCTTTGTGGTTGTCCTCCATGCTAAATGATACCCTTCTTCCCCTGCTTGAATGTCCATTCTCTTCCAACCCAAAGAATCTACTACCACCACCATATCTACTCCCTTCCCTTCTCCCCAGCAATCTGAATTCACCTTCTGTTTCTCGTCTTATAGCACTTTCTTTAATCTCTGAGCAAATTGCAGCAGTTGAGCCATTTGTTAGGTTATGTTGCAAACCAGAGGTTGAATTATTGAGATGGGATCTGTTTGCGGCAGAGTTTGAAAAGAAGCTGGTTCCAGGTTCCTCCTCAATCTCATGAACATGCAAACGATCTGAGCCCTTCTTATTGTTTCTTGAAGAGAGGTCTGTTCCTGAAAATTGTTCTTCTTCAGAAACCTCCTTAACATGGTCCAGTTCCTGTGAAACGGATAGAACAGCAGCATCGAAAGACAACACATGGTGGTCATGATGTGACCCTGAGTTTACCACTTTGTCATCATACATTGGGCTGCCATATACTTTGGAAGTTGGTTTTGTGGAGAGTCTTGCGTTGTTCTTCTTTCCAGAAAACCAGAAAGGTGGTAATGGAGAGGCCAGTTTCGGCTTGTTCAATTGGCCTGCACTGTCTGATCCCAAGGGACTCTGACCCAAATCAATCCAGAATGAGTTGTCCGATGATTCATCTTCACTGAAGACAGGGCTTTTCATCACTTCCCCCACTGAAATACTTTCAGTTTCTTCAAATATGGTGCTCGTCCCATCTCTGTCAGAACTGTTCTCATGCTCCATCTCAGTCTCGAATACATCCCTCACCTGAGAAGATGTGAAAGCACCAGAAAAGGCAGGCAACTGTGTCACTGGATGATTTTCTGTGGCTTTCTCAGCATTCCCAGCAACCTCATCATCTTCAATGCCAACCAACCCATCCAACCCATCCACAGAATCACTCAAATACATAGGAAACTCAGGTGTAATCTTTACCATTCCAGACCCTGTACTGCCAGACTGATTTTGGAGGCTTCCCATCACTGATTTCTTGATAAGAAGACATCCAAAACCAGTAGGATCATATCCAAATACTCTGTAAAATGATGTAATAATGAAGTCAGGACGAAACAAGGACAGCCCAAGTGAATCCATATCTTTAGGTCCCAATGAACCAGCATCAAGCAAGACATGCCAATGGTTCTGTTGAGCTAGTGCCATCCACTGGTATGAATACTTCGCCCCAGTAACTCTCGACTGCACTGGAAATACAAACAAACCAACTGCTGAATCCTTCTTCCTCCTCTTCTTATTTGAAATTTGCTTTCTCAAATCAGTGGAACAAAGCTTAAGAGTTGGCCATTTAAACCACGCACTATAAACTTTAGCACCCTTCTCTTTGGCACTTTGAGCCATCCAATTCACAGACTGGCTCTCGTAATCAAACATAGTCAACAACTTCTTATTGGTATGAAAAGGGTACGATTCAGCAAGCAATTTAAAGGCCGACCCTCTACTCACAGTAAAAACAAGACCATACTCATGCTCAGGGATATTCAAATAATCCATTATTCTAGTCTTTATATCATATTCCACAGTGCCCCTTTCAGCACCACCATACAGAGCATGATTACTCAAATTTGCAGTTATCTCCGACAAGCTAAATGTTGAAGAATCCCAATAATGCAAAGATTGAAGATATGAAAAAAGCCCAAATCCACAGTAATCAAGGCATACCTTTGGCGACAAATGTGCATATTCATCTGACCTTAACTGATCCACCTTCTCTGAAGACTGATACTTTGGATACATCATGAGGAACTTGGAGAATGCCTCATGAAGGTCAGGTATAGATTCTTCATTCTCAAATATTCGTTCAGCAGCTAACGCTGTGGCACGCAAGAATTCTCGCTGCGCATGGAGTCTTGCTAGGGATCTTGATCTCCCAAGACTCTCATCTTGGTTTGCAAGAGTCTCAGACTCCATATCTTGAGATTTAAGGAGTAACCCATCTTCAGATGCTTCTTCAAGAGCCTCCCTGAGCTTGTGTTCTTGAAGTTTTCGAAGAATAGACGAGTCCCTCTTGATATCAAGACTGGATTCAGACCCATTTTTCCTTCTGCTCTTCTTGTCCAAGAGTAGAGCAGCACACTGAGATATAGGCTTCCACAGAGAAAGATGCATCAAATCTTGTAACTTAACAACCAACTGAGACAAAACCAAGAAAGTAAATCTAGCTCAAGATTCCACGAAAACAATTTTGGTTTAGCCCATCTAAGAAAAACTCAAATTTATCAAAAACAAGGCTAAGTTTCAAAACCCTAACCAGATCAAGAAAAGCTCAGAAAGGAACACAGATTCCCCCCCCCCCCAAAAGAATCAGACTTTTTATAAGGATCCCAAAAACAAGAAACAGAATCTGTACAAAGATGTAAACTTCAACAAATTGCGGGTCAAAAACCAGAGCTCAGAATGAAATGTCTCAATTCCAGAACGTCCAACTCCCATTTCAGTAAAGAGTATAAGAAAGAAAACAAATTTTGAAGAAACCCAAGAAAGAGAGGGGAGAGAGCTAAGACCTAGAACCCAAAATCCAGATCCCCAAATCTTACCAAAAGAAATAAAACAGAAAAATGGTCACACAGTTTAAAGAACCCCTTTCTAAACACTCTTGGATCATCAAGACTCCATTAACACAAACTTAAAGAGAGCTCAGAGACAGGATCCCTCTTTCTTTCCTTTTCTTTTAGTCTTCCTGTTTCTCTCACTGCACAACACAAATAAGAAAGCTTATTTACTACAACTCCAATCAAAGTAAAACATGCCCAGTTTTGCTTCGATAATGATAAGTTATAGTAACCCCACCCTGCTCCCTCTCAATTGACCCTCTTACCTTGACAAACAGTGATGGAAAGGACATTGACTTTGCTCATCCAGAGGTGTTTTTTGTGACTCTGTTTAGTTTTATTAATTATGGTAGTAATCAATGTATTATTTTTGGCCAATTAAGGGGTTTTTTTCCCCTTTTTTTAATGAGTTATGTGTGTGGTGGGACCTACTCTGCCATTTTTCTTCAGTGTCCTTGATAAAAGTCAAATAAGCATCTGGTGGCTTGTAAAAGCTGTTTTCTGTCCAACTATGCAGCTCCAAAGTTCAGCTTCCCTTGCAAAACCTCAATTCATATTTTGCTACTTAGTTTTTTTTGTTCTATTTTAGTCTTTTAATCATAATAATAGTTGTGAGATTTGATAACTGAATCATATATATATTGAAATATTAGATGAATTTAAATTAGGTATTCATATCATTCTTTCTTATTAAAAATATATTATTTTAATTTTAAAAAAATTATTAGAGTTAACTCAATTGAATTTGGCTTATAAATCAATTTACTTTACTGAAAATCTTATCAAATTAAATATTGTGTTGGTATATTTTATAATTCAATTTAAAACTTGAGTTGATTTAATAAATTGTAATTTTTTAAATAAATTTACTTGAATAGTTAATTTTCTAGCTTATCTAAAAAATAGGTACTTTGCAATTTTTTTCATCCTTCCAAAATAAATAATTTTGGTGAGGAATCTTATGCCTGATACAAGCTTGTTTTTCACATTTGTGCATGACGCTTGAAATGCCTTGGACCATAATATAAAAAGGAGCACTGACCTTATTATTATTATTTTTTATTGCAGCAACGAAAAGCAATTATGTGTTGCATTTGCATCATCTACCCATGTACAAGTTTAGTGTCCTTTTCATTTCAAATAGTTAAGCAATTTCTAAGAAAATTCCCAGAAGTTGCTGGTGATTAAAATTGTTTATGGTCATGCTTGGGTATTAGTTATGGTAGAAGTAGGTGAATATTATTAATTCTTACTTTTGGGTTTTACTTTGAGTGCAAGACTAAGATGATGTTTATGAATATTAATTCTTTAGAGGCAAGGCATTACAAGACAAACTAATGAAAAAGAAACCAACTTGGATGGACTTGTTTTATTCAAGGGTAATTAAATCATTTTATTTTTTATGGATGGATGCGTGGACACCGAAAAGCCTTTTCTTGCCTACAAGGTATATATATATATATATATATATATGAAAAAACTCAGGAGTGTTCAAATCACAGTGAGAAGATCGATAAAATATTAGAAGTAACCTTTTTATTGAGTTTGGTTATCCATTAAGAAAAAACTCTTATAAATCTAGTAAAATATTAAACTCAATTGTCTTAATTTTGGTTACACATCAAATGTTTGATGTTCTAGAGTCAAAGCCATTTGAGCCAATAATTTCTTTAAATATAAGCACCCAAAATAGAAATATAGAGTCATTATCTTCTATATCCTAACTATGCAAAAAATCCTATAAAGATTGTCCATGCATCGAGCAGTACTAATATTGAATGTAAGAGATAACCCCATTAACATTACTGTCATATATAGATTGATGCAAGATTGTCTTTAACACGGATCTATACTTCCATCAATAATTAAAATCATTAAAGAAAACACTTATAATTAATATTAATATTGAATATAAAGATTTTTTTTCACTTTATATATATATATATAAGACAATAGACCTTCAAGTGAAAAAAAAATTAAATTTATAAATATAACATGATCGATTTAAATTTATTTTTTTTACTATTTTTACTCTCTTACAATTCACTTTTAATATTTATTATATATAAACTAAAATTTTTTTTTTATTTTTAAAATTTAATGTTCATTTACTATACCTTTTCATATGTTAAAATCATTAATAAAGAGTATTTAAAATTCTTGAAAAGAAATTTTTTTGTAAAAAATCCGGCACTATCACCAACCCTTTAAGTTCTCAATTGTGGAGAACAGAATATAGATATAAATACATAATCATCCATCATCTAAATGCAATGACAAATAATTTTTTTAATGTTTTGGATTTTAAAGCATCATTAATTTTAATTTATAATAAAAAAAATAAAGATATTTTAAGTGTTATTTGAGAGTGCAGTTAGACTACACTTTTTCAAAATTTTGAGTGTTTATTTTTAAGTTTTAAATTAATATTTTTTAATTTTTTTTATAGTTTTGATGTATTTATATTGAAAAAATAAAAATATTATTTTAAAATATTTTTAAACCTAAATTACTTTTAAAATAACATCCAGAATATTTTATTTTTTTTTAGATTAACGTGGGTATCCGGATCAGCTTTCGCGCACCACGACTAATCCCACGGGCCTTGAAGTTAACGACCATGTAAGCCTCCAATGACCATCATATGAGCAACCAAGAACTCGAACTTGAGACCACAGAGAGAGCAAATCTTTTTATTCTAAGTCCTTATCACTTGGTCACCACTTATAGGATTAACATCCAGAATACTTTAACAGTTCTTTATCGGGTGATAACCTCATAAATTAAGTCATTCAGCAACCCTCAACCTGTCCAGATTCTTCTACACTTATTGAATTAATTAATGCCAGCATTTTCTTACAAACCTTCATATTTTTAATAGAATTTGACATCTTAGAATAGATAGGTTTTTTTTCTTGGATTCTCAGGTTGGATTCTGATGAGGTAGACAGCCAACTGCTGAAGAGTTAGCAATAAAGGTTTTTAACAAGGTCTATTTATAACATGCATTCGTTAGTATTAATGTTTCGCGTGTCATGACATCCCCCGTTAAAGGTGCTAGGTGATGTGGGGGCTCCTGTCTCCACAAAATAAAATAAAAATAAAAAATAATGGAGACACTCTCACCATTCCAGCTCCTCGTATGATTCAAGTACAAACCCAATGAAGAGAGAAACAAGTGTTAAAGGAACACTGATCCAGATCAACAGTATTCTTTCAATTGTCGTGTCCTTTTAATGTGATGGCAACTGCTCGATCAACCACTACTAGACCGAAATGATTCTATATTCTTTCAATGTATTTTAAGCTTGTTATGTTTTTTTAAAGAAAATTAGAGGTTTTTATGATAATATTAGCAATTGTTTTTATAAATAATTATGTATTGACCTAAAACATAAAACTTTTTAGAATAATTTGATTATTAATAATGAATGAGAATAAAATATTTATTATTTATTATTCTTATAGTTTCATTTCATATAATTAAGTAAAAATTATATATTCATAATTTTTTTAATTGGACTTGCTTTTACGATCATAATATGCTTCTTTTTTCTTAATGTTTCTGTTAGAAAAGGCATGTTTTCATCAAGAAAATAGGAAATAATTATAATTTTTGTGAATATCTTTTTTGCATTGCTATTACTAATAAAAGAATAATTTATTATCACAACACAAAAAATTACATGAATTAAAAAATAAAATTTTGATGAAAAATACAATTTTACTTCATAATTTTATTCATTTTTTTTTCTAATAATATTTTTATTTTTATATAACCATCTTGCTCTAGATTTAAATTAAACAGTTATGATTTGGTGCATAATAAATAATAAATGCCTTAGTTCCCTATAATTTTATCTATCTCACTTAATTAAAATATCTAAATTCAGCTGAAACTTCCAACAGTCCCTTTTCAACACACCCTTTCATAAAACATACGAATATTTAGCCTCCACATGCTTGTTTGTATTTATTAAATATTAATAGGAAAATCTATATATATATATATGTTTGAAAAGCTAGTTGCCTAGGTATTTATGTTTGTGAATACGCACAAGAAATGTGAGGTCAACTCGAAGGGAGGCATGATGAGGCTATCACATGAGATATTTAATAATATTGAGAGGGAGGGAGAGGATGATAATGTTGTTACTGTGAGGTCCTCGGATTCCCATTTCTGCAGGGCAGGACTTCTGCACAGCCCCCCAGAATAAAAAAAAAGGGCCTCTTAGCGACATGACTTGGTTATTCTGAGAAATTGACCGGAGGCCACAAAAGTTATAATATAATAATAATAATAATAATAATAATAATAATAATAATCTGGTTCATATGTCGAGGCTAAGGAATTCTTCAAAAAAGTGGTCCACCTCCAGAAGAAAAATATCATATAATATAGTTTCTGATTATTATGATTCAAACTATTAGATGCCCAACCAGCCAGGGGGACATTCATTGCAATCTTGTTCGTTGGTGTAAGCTAAGCTCCACCATTCTTTACTGTAGCATTTGATTACTATCATATCATAGGATAAAGAATATAGAGATATTAAAGATAAAATTATATTTGATTCAATAAATAAAGATAAAAATATAAAAATAAATTTATTTTTTAAAAAAATTAAAGTTATTTTTTGCACTTCTAAAATAGGAGATATAAAGAGACAAGTCTTAAAAGATAATATTTATTCTTAAAATATTATTTTAAAAAACTTTGAACTAAAAAATTATCTAACTAAGGCATATAAAAATAAAAATAATAATTATTATAATTTTAAAACCCAATTTAATAATTGATCCGAGTAAAGACAGATTGATTTGAGATAATATAAAATTTAATATAAAAATAAAAATTATTGTTATTATAGTTTTAAAATCTGATTTAAAAATATACCTAAATAAGATTAAAAACACTTGTTATAAAAGTCAACATATAGATAAAAACTATGATTATTATCATAATTTTAAGACCTAACTCGAGAGTCGATCCTAGACAATACTCTAGTCATGAGTTGGAAGGGTTTACACAACTAACCCTTTTTAAAAAAAAAAATTCAAAATAATCTTATTTTGGCTAGATTTATTTTCAAAATATTTAATAGGTTTTTGACCCGTGTTTTATTTTTGGTTGACCTGGGTTTTTTACTAAATCAAGTTGAGTCAATTATTTCTCTATGTTTTCTTAAACTCGAACTGATTCAAGTCTCAAGTCAATGTTTTCTTAAACTCGAACTGATTCAAGTCTCAAGTCAATCTGTGAATTAAATTTTGGTTTTATAACTAAGAATATATCATTAATTTTATCATTCAATATAAATAAAAAAAATAATATCTAATTATTTTTTAAAATATATAAGTTTGATAATAATTTACATTAATTAAAAATAAAATAATTTCTTTTATATTTTATTTTATTTATCATAATCAAACAAGATACATGTATAATCACTTTATCTTATATATTACTATCAAACATAGCTATATCTCTATTTTATTTTATTTTCTTTCACAATCTTATCTTATATGTTCATGATAATAAAAAAATCACTAGTTATAAATAATTTTAAGAGCAACTTGCATTATCAAATTATAAAATAAAAACTATTGCTTTTTTTATATATTTATTTTATAAACCAATTAAAGTGACATTATTGGAAAAGTAAAAAAGGGATAATAAGTACAAATCAAGCTCTAAAAAGTCACCTAATTGAACAATACAAATACAAATTAGTAATCAAATCAAGTTTATCTTCGTGGTCAATACGTGACTCAAAAACATGGTGAGTTTGTAACAACCATGCATTTGTCTAATTAATTATCTTTCAATTCTTGTGTCAATCTCTATCAATCTGATTAGGAACATATTATTCTTAAAGTTTCTCAGCTGCCAAACATGTTATGAAGAAAATTCATCCTCAACTTGTTCTGATGGTTGACTAGGAAGAGCATCTGCTTGCTTGTTTAATTATTGAAAACTACAGCCTAAGACGAGAAACCACTGCCTTAATTAATTAGCTGCATAATGTGTTTCGTCTAAAACTATTCTTAATCATTTCCACTTGCTCTAATGGGATTTTGTTTCTATAATTTAATTACATCCAATTTAATGAAACCTTCAAATCACTGATTATCTTCAACGGAGATTTGCGTTCAGGCTAAACTGCCGTTGGTCAAACACAAGGAACGGACGGCATCAAAAGTACTAAGGAACGAATCATTTACCAGTCAAAAAAAGAGGAAAAAGGAATGATGCAGGGAGAGCAGAATTACTCTTTGCTCAAATCAGTAGGCTCCAAGGTTTTGCATGCTTCTTTAACAAGACAAATAAGAAATGGTTTGCCTACTGTCCCTCACTTAGCATGTCTCTGAAGCCCCACCATGGCCATGTCACATGTAAAGCAAAATGATATGCTTCTTTATAGCAGGAAGACAATAGCTAGCTTCGTGAGAGTTGGGCTTAGGAAACTCCGTTTTGAATTGAGCGTAATGAGTAGGGAATTATCTCTTTCTCTGTAATTATGCCCTTTTTATTTACGATGCTTTCCTGGTTCACCTTTTTTTTATTCCCCATGATGCTCCATTCTTTCCAAGTTTACTGAAAGAGTGTGAGGTGAGGATGCGTTATAAAATGGGATTGGAAACTAATCTTTTTGGCATTTCACTTGGAATATGCTACTCTCGTATCCATGTCCTGGTTATGAGTTGAAGCCATCATGATAACTTGAAATAGGCAAGCCCACTGACCTTGTTGATTATTCTGTATCTAATAACTATATGCAGAAACATCAAGTTCAGACTAATTTTGAATAAATTTCATATACCATCGTATGTTTTGATGACGGGTGCATAATTTGGGACTAATTAATATTAATTCTGGACTTTGTTTTGCAAAAAATTACTAAAGAAAAATCATGATATATAGTGACACATGATCATTTTGAAACATTGGTATAAAGTTTTCATGGAAAATGACTGCTTATACATCTTAAGGCGCATATATATATATATATATATATATATATCAATCAATGAATTCATTCACTCGAGTTTGATGCTCACAAATTAACATGGTTTAATATATAATTATCTCATAAACGCAAGGACTTGGTGGCAGTGCTGGGTTGTTATTTTCATGATTTAGTTGGAATTAGAGAGTAATTAGATATTACTTGGCCTATGAAAAGGTGGTTTTTTCAGTAACATCAAACTCGCGCAGCTGGATTGCTCCCCAATAAAACTTTGCATCCCACAACAGGTAAATTTATCCTAACCACAAAGAACTAGGATTTTGGTAAACCCAATGTTTTACAACTGCACTAAAACCAGCAAGCCATTGTTTCCAGCAGCATTTACGATGCTGCATTAGCAAAAAGATTTTAATATCCAATCCTGCTGATGCTGACAAAAAAGGAAAAGATACCTTGATCTTCATGTTGTTTATTTCCCAGGCTTCAAAATCAGGTTTTCTAATACTTGATAAGCTTCATTTTGACCTCAACTTCTAAAGAAGAGCCTCCTAAATATCTTAAGTTCTCTCATTTGTCCCGAGCAACTCCTCGTTTTCATGGCCTTTGCCCATTTTTCCGCCATAGTCTTAATCTTGCACCAACAAAATCTGCGCTTAATTCAGCAGCATGGGCATGCTTCTTGAGTTCTGGACTGCTCTCCAAGACAGCAGTGCCATCAGCACATTTACCATCCTCAACATGCATTTCATTTTTATTCTCTTGTTTGGTTTGATGACATGGTTTTAACAGCTGCTGTAACAACAGAGGCTTTGTCATTCATCCCCATGAACTCTGCATCATCTTGGCCATTACTTTTTCTACGCCTCTGTCGTAATCTTGCACCCATACTATCTGGGCCTAGTTCAATAGCACGGGCACACTTCTTGAGCTTTGGACTGCTTTCCAATACACCAGCGGTATCAACATGTTTATCGTTCTGCACGTGCATTTCATTTTCTTCCTCTATGCTTCGGTCTGGCGACACTGCTTGCAGCTGATTTCACATCAGAGTTCCTGTCATTCACCCCCATAATCTCTGCGTCATCTTGGCCACTTCTTTTCAGGCAACTTTCCTGCATAATATTGCCTTCAACGTTCTCTTTATTAGTCAAGTGCAATTCCTTCTTCCCTTCCTCACTTTTGAACCCATTTTCACGCATCTTCAAATTTAGGCTTTGATAATGCAAGATAGTCATAAATCTCATGGGTGCCCGCTGATTCTATGTTCTTGGACCTTGCTTCACATCCAAAAAACACCAGTAACCCATCTGTCTGACAAGCTGTGGCCCGATTTCCATTGCTTTGCATGTGCTTCTCTATTTCCAACTCATCATCCATTTCTTTAGATTGAGGCTTTGATAAATCAAGGTTGACATGAACCTCACGGTTGACCTTTTGCAGATTCCACGTTCTCAGACTGCAGCCTCACTGCCTGAAAAAGTCAATGTCCTTTTTGTCCGACCTTCATTAGCCAGATTTCTGCTGCTTGATAGTTGATTCTCTTTCTTGCTCTTGAACTCACCGAGTTTTTTCCAAATATAAAATGTCTCCATGAAATTTTCATGGTAAAATCTCCGTTAAATCTCTATTATGTCTTCAGGTCCCGTGACTACTTATCTACGCGTCCTCGTTACCAGCTATTTTCAGGTCCTCATGACAGATTGTCTCTAAGTCCTCGTGGCCGTGTCTTCAAAAGAATTAGAGATCTTTCTCTAAGTCCATGCGACTGTTATCTCTAAAAAGATTATATATTTTTCTCTAAAAAATATTGACAAAAATCTCTAATAAATTCATAACATTCCAAGGCATCTATAAAGTAATATTTTCGTGCAAGCATGACAAATATAAATTTTTACACTGGGTATTTTCTCCCTATGTATGTTTACAAGATTTGAAAAAACACAAATAATAATTAAACAATAAAATAAGATTAACTTGAAAACCTAGGTGTGGGCTACACATGCAATCTACACCGAGACTGGTTCAACCTTGATCCAGGTTGTCATGCGTAAACTCAATAGACCCAGCTACCATATAACATGGTTAAGCCAATTTGCATAACCCAGCTCAACAACTTTTATTTCTCTTTTTTTTTTTTTTTAATTATTAGACTCTATTTTTTTTGTGCTACCACTATATATGTTGAGATGTATAAGCTACAACTTCAACTATGATTTCAGTTAGAGCTACCACAATGCCAACTACCAAGTGACATGAATGGACTACGAAGTAGAACAGTCACTTTTTATGGTGAGTTGCTCTAGATTTTTTCCAGAAAAAACTATATATTCTCAAGTGTAGCAAGAGAGAATAAAGATATTTTTCAACTTAACAAGATAGAGAGCACACACAGTTTTTCTACACATACCTAGAAATCATTTTTCATCCTCTTGATTTTTTACATGTTGGTCATTTGATCGACCAAACTCAAATACTAACTTAAATATTAGAGTGACCCTTGTTTCTAGGAAGAACACTATCCCAAAACTCAACTAGGAAAAGTCCGTTTCATTGTGAAGTTTTTCTACTAAATGGAGGATAATTCGCAAGGATAATTCCATGTGGAAAAACTTCTAGCTTATCCCGAGATCATTCTAACACAAATGTTTTGATATCCTTATTATATAAGTGAGATTGCCAACCTCATATTTGCTGAGCAACCATTGGATGGAGACACAAGATGCATATCTCCCATGAATCTCAGGCAACTTTGAGATATTTGAATTAGTATTCCTTGATTAGTGGTGGTTACTTCTTAGAGCAAATGATATCAACCAATTATTTCTTGGAGCAACTATAAAATTCAATGTGTATGTCTCACTTTAGAGGATAAAAAAATCATAAACACATTTAATTTTTATTTTCAATTGTATATGATAGGAAAAAAACAATATTAAAGAAGCATAACTAAGAACATACAAGAAATTTTATTACGAAAAGTAAGAACCATATCTAGTAAGTAGCAAACTTCATTGTTGATGGGAAAGTTTTCAGCTAATAAATGATAAAAATTGTAGTTGTTAATAGTAGACTTGTTACTTGTATTAAGTAAAATAAGTGATGGATTTAAATAAAATGAACTAAAAAAAAATATAGCCCAGAACATTCCCTCAATATAGACTAAAGAATCATCATTGATTAGGCTTGAACTTAGTATCTCAGGCAAAATTTATAACAAAGAGGGCTTAAGGAAAGTATGCTTCAAGTGTAGTAGCCTAAACCCAACACCCAATATAACTCGAAATGTTGTCTGAGCCCACTTCTCTAAATGGTATGGGCTTGGGTAAGAAACTCAAGCCCATGTAAGACGTACACCAATGCTAAGCATGCACCCATGTGGACTCAAGCTTTTATGTCTAAGCCAAAAGCATTAAGGCTTGGAAGAGCACTCTAAGCCCAACATGTTTGGTTTAGGCAATGCATTTGGATCCATTTCTCATCTCTAATGGGTCAAAGCCTAACACTCAAGTCTCATAGTATTTTATACTAATTCAATATATATTATTTTGAGTAGAATACAACTTAAATATCAAAAGAATAAAATTACACTCCATCCCCCCATATTTTATAAATACAGCATGAATTCTTTTAAATCAAAGGTTTAGAATCTCTTTATTTTTAATATGTTTAGAATTTATCTCTCTAAAATATCATTATACTTTCTCTTTTTATAAAGTTACTAATTTTATCATTGAAAAGTCCTGACATCCATCAAAAGAGACCTTTTATAATTACCAGTTACCGATTACTTGATTTACTAGGCATTATCTACTACTACTAGAGATATTAATCACTTGGCTCACCAGACACCACTTGTTACTACCAAGCACCTAGCTTACCAGACACTATTTTTCATTATCATAGCTATCAGGTACCACTCGCTACTACTACAATTATCGATTATATTGCTTTAATAGGCATCACCTACTACTATTATAACTACCTGTCATCTAGCTTATATTAAGCATCACCTCCTACTACTATAGTTACCTATCACTTGACTTATCAGACATTACCTGTTACCACTTACTAACTTTCTAAGCTTTACATATCAAGTCACCAAATATCCTAATTATAGAAAATAAATCAAATTATTTAAACTGAGAAATCAACTAATTATCTAACACAACAACTTTATTCCTAAATATTTTAAATTTTGATACTCATTAATAAGTATCAACAATCATTTTTAATTTCATATAAATTAGTTCAGTGTTAAAAATACAAAAAGGTTGGAACCTAACAAAATCTCCATATAACATTTAATATCTTTAAATGTCAATAGTTGGTTTCATCAGTAAGAAGCAATAGATGACATCTTTACAAGTATATGTTAAAAGTAAAGTGTCGTTGATCAAGCATGAGAAACAACTTATAATAAAAGGAGTTTGATTTTCATAAAAATAAAAGATAATGATGATATAGCATCCACAATTTCTTATGCAACCTCAATCCCTTTAAAATATGTTAACTTTGGTCAAATGCCTCCTTTCCATAATGGTCTCAGGTCTTTTCTCATTAGCAATTTACTTTAGGATCATTTACTCGAATAAAGTTAAAATTATAACAATTTATAGAATAATTCTTCCTCGAATAAAGATATCATTGACAAGATATCCTTTGTGAATCACAATAGTAATGACATTATATTTATAGTAATTTTGCTTGATGGCTAATGAGTAAAGCATATATATTATCAAATTTACCTTAAAAGCCAATTCAATATAACATATTTATATCTCAATATTGATTTAACACATAATTTATATAATGAAAATGCTATTATTATTTTATTTTATTTTATTTTATTTTGAATAATATATAATACTTTTATAATAAATACATATATCTATACTCAAAATTCCATGAATTGAATACAAAGATTTAAGTTTCTCATTATAAAATATGAATACCATAAAAACTCATTACACATAAATAATATTTATATTTTTTTTTAATCAAGTATAACATACTCACATCTCAATATTGATTTCACACACAATTTAAATAACAAAATTATTATTATTATTATTTTATTTTTTAAAATAATATAAATACTCTTATTATAAATACTTATATCTCTACTAGAAACTCGATGAATTAAATAAAAAGATTTAAGTTTTTTATGATAAAATATAAATATTGTAAAAACTCATAATCATCCATCAGAAAGGTCGAAATTTAGTAGCATGAATTCAAAGTTATCATCACTAAATAATCTAGAGCCAATAGCTGAGGCACACAACTAAAGAGTCAATAGCTGAGGATGTGCGCAAATTGTGATCCAAAAGGAGATTTTAAATGAAAACACTGCGAGTATATAAATCACACTACCAAGGTCAAAAATCCTGATTGAACCCTCATTTTTTTAAGTAAGCGAGATATTGCAAATCTCTATAAAATACATTTGTCAGCAAATTCTGAAATTCAAAATCCAAGCCTCATTTTTTCAAGTAAGCGAGATATTGCAAACCCCTATAAAATACATTTGCCAGCAAATTCTGAAATTCAAAATCCAAGTACTTTTCTCTGAGAACACTGCAGGTGGAAGTAAAATGCAAAGAAAATTGAAGTTCATGGATTCAAGCATCAATATTCAAATGTCAAAGTGCTGTTTCCACGTGTGATCATTTTAGCATCAAATATTACACGTGCTATTCCCCGAGTTGAAGGAAACAGAAAAAATTAGAAAATTAAAAACATAATCAGAATTTTTTTTTTTTTTATGTCGTGATTTTAGAGAGTGACATTGTTAGTCATAGAAGAATGATCAGCTGAATCTCCTCGATTAGAGCAGAGACACAGGATGCAATGGTCCAGGCCCTAGATTTTTTAGCGAACCATGTCGCCTCAATTAGAAGTGGAAGGTGGGGTGTTGTTGTTCATGAATTTTGTACAATCAAATGGCCCAACCCCTTGAGCGTTCTTCCGGCGTACCTGTAAACCATGCAAGTTATAATTATCAAACCAAATATTGGTAAACAATCAGCTTCTCTTCCATAAATTCTCAGGGTAGACTTCCCCTGGATCAGTCTCCTACACACTTCTCAAAACAGTCACGCATTCAACCACAAGCTAATGACCAGATTCATAAAAATTAAGTATGATTTCATAGTATCATGTCCTACTGTAGATCAATAGTGAATTAAACTCTTAACTAGAATATTATAGCAAGTGGATGAGCCCTGCTATATCTTAACTGAAATTTATAGATTTTATCACCAAGAAAATGATTTTTAAGTTCAGCTCCCAAACGATTACTACTCGTCCACCAGTACCATTTACAAGACATTAATCATACAAGAAACGTCCCCTCCTCCCTTGACCCACCGAAAAAGTCCCATTGCATCGAGAACTTACTGACATTATTTGAAAAGAGGGTAGAGCAAACAGGATCATACCGGGGACCACGGACCAGGTTCATGTTGAACCTTGTCGGGGGGTGAATTTCGTACAGCACCACCTTTCATGGTTAGAATTTCCTGCAGAAGTTTTTTAATTAGAGACCACTGCTTATGTTTCATAAAAATCATTTACTATAGTCTTAGTCAATTACCTCTCCAGCTGCTTCAAATGCCGCCAACCACTCATCGGAAAAAGGAACCACATTTGGTGGTGGTTTTATAACACAAGCATCTTGTTTGTTGTTTTTAACAGGTTTCTCGCTGTCATTACAAATTTTCAGGTGGACTCTGAAGAATTGGAGTATGTCTATAAAAATAACAAATCAGAGTGATTCAGATTAAAACACTTACAGTGACAATGTTGCAGCCTTATCTTCCGTGGGGTACATTACATCCAACTCATGCTGCACTTCAATGCTGGGACTGCTACTGGTCTGAGGAACTTTAATCTGAGCTTCCTCTGGCAAAATATTCCTATCTGATAAATCAACATCAGCATCCTGCTGGACTCTCTGACTTGATTTCTCTTTTGTTTTCGTTAGTAACTTAGACTTCTCATTCAAACAGCAAAACGAACTAGAGTCACAATTATCCGCTGATGATGCAATATGATGCCTGCTCTTGTCTGAAGATGAATTAAATTCCAAGGAAGCAGCTTGATCGATCAGCTCATCACCGCTCCTATTCTTACTATCCATACTGCATTTGTAGTTTTCAATTGATTGCAGAATCTCCATGAAACCCGGCTCTGTATTAACCATAAATGTGTGCTCAGCTTTTTTATCCATATCTGAACCAGCATTTTTAATAGGAGGTACTTGAGTGTCAACATCAAAACATCTTGATTCACACGAGCCATCACCCTGTTCTAAATTAACACCCAGAACATTTTTAAGAGCATCTCCTTTTTGCAACTCTACAGAAGTATTATTCATGAGCAACAGGCTATCATCCGAACAAAATTCATGATTTTCCAGGGGAGCTTGCTCAATCATCACGTAAGGATTTTGAACTCCCAGATGTTCTTCAAGTTCTCGAATGTCATCAACCATTACTGTAGAAGTTTTATTTGATACCAAAGGACTAATGTTACAATTGTGGCTATCAGATAACAGACTTTCTTCTGAGGACTGCACGCATGCATTTTGCATTACCGTTTCCTTGGTAATTCTATTAACTTGAGCAAGTTCATTTGTTTGTTCCATTATTTCACATTGGTGAATACCATTTAGACTTTCCACTTCACTTGCAATAGTTCCTCTGACATTTGCAATGTTACTATTACTGCATTCCCTTTGTTCTTCAAGAGATTGGCTCTTAGAAGACAACATATCATCAAATGCTCTTTGACTCTGATTGTCCTGATCAGATTCACAGAAATAAGTTATCACCTTAGTTTTCTCCATGTCTTCGTTCACATCATGCATACAAGTGGAGCAATTATTCTCCAGAATGGAAGAACCCCTTCCATTGGCATCATTTCCTCGCTGTAAATAAGAGGAAACAATGAATTTTTTAACCGAAGAATCACATTTACTTACTAAATCTTTGTCCCCATTCATATCATTTATCTCAGAAGCAACCTTAACCAGCCCTTTGTCTACAGAAGATACCAAAGGGTTTTCGACATGCATGCACTCTGACTTTCCAGCTGCATTAGAACTAGAATCATGCTTGGCAGGTGATTTTGAACTAAGAACTCCAGAACTTTCCAACATACCTCCAGAAGCATTAACATATGATACCATATCTTCAGCACTTTGAAGGAGATTCTTCTCCTTGGATTCTTCAGAGAAGAATCTCTTTCCATGCAATAAGTAACCATCATGTTGCAATCCACAATCATCTGCCATAGCTTGTTCTGTTACAAGGCATGGAAATGGAAGCTCTGTCTGTTTTGCAGCTTTTTCACTTGGATCACTAGTAATCATCGACAGCAGATTATACTCCGCCAAGGTGTTTGGCATACTTTTCTCATCCCTTTTGACTGTTAGATTACCATCTACAGACTGCAGCTGCACATTTTCCACATACAATTCTGTATACAAGTTTCCACTTTCACTAGATTCATTGTTTGTGTGCAGTATATCATTACAGCAAGATGGCCTACAAGGAATTTCCAGTTCAGCTGTACTACAGTCTGGGGATTTAAGAACTGCACTTGCAAGATTTGAACCACGACAGTTGTTAAGCTCTTCAGCTGATCTCTCCTCAATTGAAGTACCATTGTTCAAGCATAGGCTCAAACTCTCTGCATGACAGGTGTCGAGCTTCATTGGCTCAGATTGTTTCACAGTCTGGTCATTGACTTCCTGCATCCTGGCTAACTGAACACGCACTTTTTGGGTACCCTCATCACCATTAGTGCTCATACCTAGAGATGGAAAATCTGAATAGTCACTGTTATCCTTGATGATTGGAATGTATTGTCTGTCTTCAATGTGATGACTGGCAGTCACACAACTTTTCTCTGAAAGACTATCAACTTCTGCTACGAGGCTAACACTGAGTCTAGAATGGGGGTAGTCTAATCCAGCTGCAGTCATATCTCTACCTTTGAGGCAAAGCTCAGTGACTTTCTTGCTATGTTGACCTTTCTTCAGTTGTTCACGAGGGCCACCTTGCAAGAGCAACTGATTGTCATGAATGTCGTGCAACAGCTGCTGATTATCTAGCCCATCACAAGTCCTAGAGTTAAGCGGTGCCTGAAACATCTTCTCTTTATTTTTTAATTCTGAATTGCCTTTGATCTTTCCCTGTGAAGTAGGATTGACAGAAGCAGCAGCATTGCTCCTCATATTCAAGGATGCAGATGTTTTATTGGATGGTTGCCAGTGACACTGATGATTTGAGAGGGCAGCTTTGTGCAAACTAGGAATGTTAGACTCTCGAAGTTTGCTAGTTTGAGTTCTTTCTAGGAGGCTAAGCGAACCAGCAGGTTTCGACTGCACCATAAATGAACAGAAGGGAAAAAAAGAAAAGCATCTAATCAAACATTATTTCAGTTATAACGCAACTTATTATATTTATGTGGTCATGTTTAAGTGAGCATACCTGACTAAAAAATCCCAGTGATGGCGATGGCATCCGCAAGCCTGATGCTTTTGCCGTTTGAGGCCCTGTACATTGCTTGTTTTCACTGTTGCAGGAAGCATTTTGCGAGAAAGAAACTGCAATTTTGCTGGTACTATTATCAGAGCCATTTAGTGGATGTGCAGCAACTGGATGTACAAGATCTGGGATCACTTCTGAGCAATTATTTGATAGGTTAACCTGGGGGTGCTGTGTATTTGTTGATGAATGTTTTTTTGGCACCAGTCTGACCTGTACATATTAAAAGATCCCAATGAAGCAAGCATATTAGAAAATAAGGACATACTGATATGATACAGAATCTGCTAGTCTCCTGTAATCTTTTTTTTTTAAAAAAAAAAAAAACCCTAATATCTTGATATACAATCAGTGATACCAGGAACATGATATTCCAGGTCACGTTTAGTATTACAAAACTTCTAAAAGTTCAGGCTCTCACTACCTTACTTCTAGCATGATGAGTAGTGGATTTTGGCAACAGTTTGTCAGAAGGACCAAGCTCCATGTCTTTTCGAACACTTCTGGTATTAGTTGAAGTGTCCTTTGATCTAATATTCTTCTGACCATTACCTGCTATAAATCAACAGAAAATAGAAATATCAATTTGCTTTTCTATGTGAAATTGACTATTCAAATTCCAATATAACAGAAAAGAAACCATACATTGAACAAGAAAACCCACTGTAAGCAAAGTTTATCACCCATGAACTAATTATGAAATCTTAGTATTCTTTTGAAAGTCATGCAGATGAAAAAATAGGTTTGAAACTTACAGTAAAGACAAAAAAATCTAAACCGCTTTACAGATGAAATACACAAATATACACAAAGACCACCTGGATGAGGAATCTGATTACGTTTCAAGTGGCTGGATCTAGGAGCAGCATAGACATTCAAGGGATCTGGCTTTGGAGCTAATAGTTTTGAAACTTTTGAGTCTTTTGTTGTCGCTTTAGTTTTGTTTGTAGTGGGAGGCCTTCTAAGAGTTCAAAGAAGTTAAGAATAACATTTCCATTGGAACAAATAGATTAAGAACAACACTGATAAGACTATGGGGACAATCCATTGTTTCATTATTTATTACAAAACAGAACCTAAAGGATATGAAGATGATGCCACCGGTCGCGGGCAACCACTGCGTTTGGATGCACTTTGACTAATATTAGATGCTGAAAGAATTTTTCGCTTGGCCTGAAAAGCATGTATAACAAAAAGAATAGTAAAATTTCCTTCAATTTTTAAACAATGTGATGAATGAAACAAGATAAATAGAACAGCTTAAGCAACAAAAAAGTATAAAGAAATGGGGTGCAGATGAACTTGGAAAAACTAACCACAGAAGCTGGGCCAGCTTCATCTCTTGCTAATGAAACAGGCTTTGGAGAGAAGACACGAGCAGCCACGCCTCCATCGGCAAGAGTGTTTGGAGGCAATTCCTTGAACAAATTATCTTCAAGTGCTTGCGTATCTGGTAACTCATTGATGCAGTCCAAATCACCAGATAGTAACTCTCTCCCTCCACGGGACACAGGCCTGTCAACTCTCGTACTGAGTGTTGATAATTCTAATGGATCTAAAACACCTGGCCAAAAAGAAAGGAAATTCAGGGTTCGATGGTAAAGTTGAGGTGCAAAACATTAGTAGACAAAGAGGACAATTGATTCCAAGGTTCATTGTTCACCTTCTTCAGTGAAAAAAGCTTTGTCCCATGCTAAGCTTTTCCGCAGATTGTATTTCTTTCGCTTCATCTGCTGTGGCTCAAGATTAAGTTTGGGCACATGTAGTTTGTCCATGGTAACACTTTCCTCATCAATCATAACATCCATACATGATGAGGAGCTTGATTTGCAAGTATCTTGCCCATTGCACTTCATACTCTATTTCTTTCTGCACCATAAAAAAGTCAACAAACAGAAGCTGGTGTTGTGAGAACAACACGTGTGAGACATGAAGGTGAGAAGTACATGTTTCTCTTACAATCCCAAAATTAAATTTTAATGTGTATCTAGCAGTAATCAACTATTCATAAGAACTCTTCAAAAAATCCAAGTTGAAGTGATAATTAGTTTTTTCAAGTAATGCCTCATAAACAAGGTTACAGCAACTTCTCCAGAAGCCCACATTGGAAAACAATTTTTTCTTTCCTTATTGGCCACACAAACATCTGAGATTCAACAGGAGAGAGCACAAATGCAATCCACATGTAGCTTTTCCATCAACTCCCAACATTAGTTCGCAGCATAGAACATAGTCCCATATTCTTCCTATGAAAATTATCATGAAAAACTGCCTGCTGCTGCAAATCTATTTCAAGAGAGCCACATTTCCCAGAAAAATCACAATTGCAACAGAATAGTAGGGCTAAGGCGAACATTAACCTGTTATGTTCCACGAAATGATGAAGATAAGGTGTCAGTTTCACAAATTTCCGTATATAACTTTCCAGATTTAGAACCTAACAAAGCCTCTTCTAAGCAAAAAACCTTTGGCTGCAAATAAGATTAATCGATACAGGTTTCTTCAGAAGTAAACCTAAATAATAAAATTAATCTTCATCCAAAATGTCTTCGCCTCAGCAGTCATTTGCATAAAAATTAAAAAAGAAAATCATACTACTACTAGGAATGAACAAAAAGGAAATATTAACCGTTGGATTTGAAGTTGAAAAAGGAAAAGAATTAGAAACCCTAATTTGGAGAAGGATGCAGCAGATACCGAGATTAGATCTGGATACATAAAATAGGCAGGGCGTTGAAGAAGCAGCAAAGCGAACGATCCTTTCTCCTCCGCGAATCACATTTCAGTTTTTTCTCTTCAATTACATTACAAAGACAAATTTAAAAGCAAAATTTTACTCTTTTCAGTTTATTATACTTCAGTTCTTGGTGTTGGTGCTGTCAGCAATAGTAGCGGTTAGGGATTTCAGATTTGGAAATTGGGAAATGGGAAGCGGGAATTGAAAATCAAACTTCCAAATTACAAAACTATCCATTCGTTAAAAAGTTTTTTTTTTCTCGTTTTTATAAAAAAATAAAATAAAATAAATTCTTGGATTCAGAACGGCCCGGCCTGTCCATGATCCAGGAGCCCAAATAATTATCCCGTCGGGATAATTAAAAAAAAACAAGAAGAAGAGGGAAATAGATGGAACTATGAGATAAGATGATGAATATTTTTGTATTTTGTTTGAATGATGCGAAACAAAATAGAACAAAATGTAGAAAAAAGTTTTTTTTATCCTTGATATTCAATGTTTGAAACAATAAATAAGCATCACTATTTTTATTTTAGTCTATAGTGAGGATTTTTTTAATTAACTTGAAATAATAATTTTTTCAGCCATCAAAATCATGCTAAAAAAATTATAATCACTGTAAAAAAGAGAATACATTATTAAAAATAATATAATTAAATTATAATTTAATCAAACGTTAAATCATTTTTTAAATATACTTAATAATAAAATAAATAATTAAAATAATAACTTTATCATGCAAGGTAATAATTTCATCATAAATACAATTTTTTTATTAGCATTCAATCTCCATCTCTTCATCATTAAATACAATTTCTTTGACAGCATGATCAATTTTTATTTCTCTATTATATTAACTTTTCAATAATACTATTATTTTGATTTTTAATTTTTACAAATTATTAAATTGTATAAAATACTTTATTTTATTTTTAGCAATTTATTTTCTCATGGTTTAATGAAATAAGAAAATCAAACTTTTAGTACAATTACATTCTTAAAAAAATATTCATAAAAATTATTGTGTGTGATAAGATATATTTAAGTTCAAAAAATATTTTTGTCTAAGCTTATAACCAAGTCCAATCACTATTAGGTTTGGAATCAAACTAAAATTTTTGTACTAAGAAAATTAACAACTCATTATTTGTTATCTTTTAATTTATGGTTTTATTTTCATATAAAAAAAGATGAAAACACTCCATTTAAGATTATAAACATAAAATTAACATTAAAAATTATTTTTTAACAACTAATCTATATAGAAATTTAATTTTAAACGTTGTAAATCTTGAACTCCAAATCTATTTATCTCTCAAATAGAATAATAAAATTGTCAAATTAGGTGTCTATAAGCCTTTTATTATAAGAGCTTGCTTTTGGCAGGACCTTGTTCAGTAATTTGATTGCATTTCATCTAGTCAACATTTTATTTTTATTCTCTATCGTTCTTTTTCTTTCTTATTTATATTTCTTATATTTTTTATGAGTTTTTCTTTTATATTTTCTTGTTTTTATATATCTAATATTGAAAATTAAGGTAAGAAATCAATTGTTTATATCTTAATTTAATGATAGAGATTGAAGTTATAAAAAGTTTAAAGAGATATTTATAGAAAAAATAATAATTACATCTCTATTTTGTCCTTTATATTCCTTCTATTTAGATGGACAATAAAACAACTAAAATTTATCCAAAGAGAAAGATAAAAACTATTTTTATTTTTATCTTTATCTTTAATTTAATTTAAAAGAGTGGTTATGGATTTAAGCTTGACAACATCCTAATCTCCACTTTAACAACTGTTAGGCATTGAACTTGTAGGATAATAAGTTAAGGATGGGTGTATGGATTATGTGGGATCATGTCAATCTAACCTACCTTGCTTATAATATCAAGGAAGATGCTTCATATATCAATTTAATTATAAATATGTATTTATCAATTCAAATACCTAGCAGTAAACATATATGAATAGGAACCAAGAATAGATCATCTAATTCTTGATTGAGTTCTCAAAATAGATGAAAGCTTATTTATCAAATATAGAAATAAACATAATACAAAACCTAAATATGTGTTTGCCAATTTGAATACTAGATGGTCGACATCTAAATATAGAAGCCAATAACATATCCTTTATTTTTAGGTCGAGCTCTCAAAATAAGTCATAACACATACACTATATACAAAATGAAGCACATGATAAATGAAAAAAAAATACATATTTACCAATTTATATACTCAATAATCAATGTCCAATGATAAGAGTAAAAAATGAAGCATCTGATCATAAGTTGGGTTCTCGAATAAAAGGCTCATAATAAACAACACAAAAATATTTACCAATTTAAAGATCTAATGGTCAATATTTAAGGATATAAGTTGTTTAATAAATCATCTAATTCTATTTTGAGTTCTCACAACTTTATACGTAACATTGTTAGGGGAAAATCATAAAAACAACACAAAGAAATATGTAAATTATTAATACTTAAGAGTATATTTTTATCAAGGTTTTATATTATCATTTTGCATTTAAGGTGTCAATAACTCCTTAACTAAAACATGTTTTATAATAACAAATCTGTTACCATAAGATACCTTTAATTTATGGTAAATGTTCATCTTAAATGCAAACCTATCATATAAATAAAAGGATTGATTGATGAGTTTAAGTACTGAAATTGAAAGGACAAAAAGAGGACCAAACTTAAAAAAGAGATACTAGTTCAACCCAAACTGAAATACTGTTCGGTCATTAGGTCATATCTAAATCGTAGATCTTGTATTTAGGTATGTTTTATATGGATGAGAAGTTAAGACATAAGCCTAAAACTTTCATGGGAAGGCAAAACTCAATTCTGCTGTTTAGAAGTTCAAATTTTAGTAAAAACGAAAAAGTCCAAATCTGTTATACAGCTCAGACACTATTTAGTGTTCAACCCATATCTTGAGTTCTAAAAGTCCAAATGACCTCAATATTTTTTTCTAGAAAGCTGAGATAATTTTCTAGAACTTTTATAATTTAAGTTTGTTCAAATTCTGATGGTAATAATTACTTTTTTGGCAGATAAAAAGATAAAAATTGTCACTAAGTCAAGATGTAGCCACTTACTCAACAATTAGTCATCAAATCAATAGTTCAACCCATATCTTGAGTTCTAAAAGTCCAAATGACCTCAATATTTTTTTCTAGAAAACTGAGATAATTTTCTAGAACTTTTATGATTTAAGTTTGTTCAAATTCTGATGGTAATAATTACTTTTTTGGCAGATAAAAAGATAAAAATTGTCACTAAGTCAAGATGTAGCCACTTACTCAACAATTAGTCATCAAATCAATAATTTCTAATTTTAGCCTATAAAAGGAGGCATTTATCATGTATTTAGACATCTTAGTCTTCAGATCAAGATCATGTTCTTGCTCTTCTTTCTTTATATTTTTGTAATGCTTAAATTTTATTTTTTTAACCTCTTGTTTATACTTTTCATTTCCTTTACTATACTTATGTTCTTATATTGTTTATTTATATTTCTTTTCTTCATTATGTCTAGCTAAGTTTATTATGTCAAGGTGAAAATGTTACACTAATGGTATAAGAATAAATATAATATAAACTCAACATGGACCCTAATGCTAGATACTAACATGTTTTATATTTGTTATCTTGTTCACTTTTAATACTTTGCTTATTAAATGGTTAATTTAGATTTATATTGTATAACATTTGGTATAACAAATATTTGGTACTTTCATAGCTCAACCGTATGGTATAACTTACACCTGTGTTATGAAAAGGAACTTGATTTATTTTTAACATAAGTTATAATAATGAATACCTGACAATATTTATAAGTATTAGCATTATTCAAATAAGATAAATAATGTAATCATGTTAATAATTTATAATCCGATTAGAACATTATTTGTATATGGTTTCCAGTCAAGTAATAAAAAAAAGTTTATTCTATACTTGCTTGAAATACTATTAGTAGATCCTCTAAACTTAACATTTGTTTTATCATTATTTAATCCTTAAATTAATCTTACAATCTCAAAGTCCTCTTTAACTTGTTGTTGTTATTGTTGTTGTTATTTATAATTTATATAATTAACCTCCTTGTGGTTTAACCCCGGTTTTGCCAAGTTATTTATTACTTTAACACTTTTATACTTGAGAGAAGACATCAATTTTTTGGTCATGTTGATTGATATTTAAAAGTATATTTTTATCAAGGTTTTATATCATCATTTTGCACTTGAAGTATCAATAATTCCTTAACTAAAGCATGTTTTATAATAATATATCTAATAATATAAGATACCTTTAATTAATGGTAAATATTTATTTTAAATGCAGACCTATCACATAAATAAAAGGATTGATTGATGAATTTAAGAACTAAAATTGAAAGGATAAAGAAATGGTCAAACTTAAAAAAGAGATGTCGGTGCAATCCAAACCAGAACACTGTTCGATAATTGGGTCATATCTTGAACTATAGATCTCAGATTTAGGTCTACTTTATATAGATGGAAAGGTAAGACATAAGCCTATAACTTTCATATAGAGCCCAAGATCTAAAAAGATCATTTTCAAGTCCAAATTATTGCAACAACAAAGAAGCCTGAATCTGTACTCCAACCCGAGCACTATTCAGTATTTTGGCCATATCTGGAGTTCTAGAAGTCGAAATGAGCTGAATTTTCTAAAACTTTCATGTTTTTAAATGGCTCTAATTTTTATGTTATCAATGATGTTTTGAATAAACAAGAGAATATAAGGATTGTCACCAAGTCAAGAGTTGGCCACCTACTCATCTATTAGTCATCAAATTAATAGTTCTCAATTTTGGCCTATAAAAGGAGGCATTTGCCATGGATTTAAGTATCTTAGTGTCCAGATCAAGATCATACTCTTATTTTCTCTCTTTGTATTTTTTGTATTGCTTATGCTTTGCTTTCATTAATATCAAGTTTATGCCTTTTATTTTCTTTGCTTTGCTTTGGTAACTCTTATCTTATTTATGTTCTTATTTTGTTTATCTATTTTTCTTTCTTTCATTATGTCTAGCTAAGTTTATTATGTCAAGGTGAAAAGGTTACATTAATGGTGTAAGAATAAGTATAGTGTAAACTCAATATGGACTTTAATGTTTGATATTAACATGTTTTATATTTGTTATCTTATTCACTCTTTAATACTTTACTTGTTAAATGACTAATCTTGATTTATGTTGTATAACACTTGGTACAACAAATGCTTGGCACTTTCATAACCCATACTGTATGGTATAACCGACACCTGAGCTATGAAAGGAACTTGATTTGTTGTTAACATAAGTTATAATCATGAATGCTTGATGACATTTACAAGTATTAGCATTAATTGAATAAGATGACTAATGTAATCATGTTAACAATCTATAATCTGATTGGAACCTCCTTTGTGTGTGGTTTCCAATTGAATAATAAAAGTTTATACTACACTTGTTTGACATACCATTAGTGGATCCTCTAACCTTGACATTGTTTGTTATCATTATTTAATCCTTACGTTAATTTTTCATCTTAAAGTTCTCATCAACTTTTCTTCTTCTTATTCTTCTTCTTCTTTATTATTGTTACTATTATTATTATTATTATTACTATTACTATTATTATTATTACTACTACTACTACTAGTAGTATTATTAGTATTATTATTACTACTATTATTATTTTTATGGTTATTGTTACTATTGTTGTTGTTTATAATTTGTACAATTAACCTCTTTGTGGTTCGACCCCGGTCTTGCTAAGTTATTTATTACTTCGACACTCCTGCACTTGAAAGAAGACATCAATTTTTTAGTCGTGTCACATGTCAGTAAACATGTATTAACCAGTTCTATCAATAGTCAATGTCCAAGGATAAGAGCTAATAACATTTTGATCCTAAATTGAGTTCTTGAATAAAATATTATCGATACATAAGCACTATCACATATATATCAAATTTCTATACCAAGACTAAACCATTACACCTCATATCATTCAAACTCAAACTTGATCCTCCTAACTACATTATAAGGTATTGATTTTTATCCTTATGTCACCTAAAGAAATAAATCTACAATAGCTTTATACCCTCGAGCTGCCACGTAACAATTTAGACATATAACACTTCAAATATTCATCAACATAAAAAAATTGATATCATATTAACAATTACCTATAATAAATAATCCAATATGCTAGGGTTCTGAAATGACCTTTAGAAGTTACCAATGCTAACTAGATATATTAGGACTAGATAATTTCGATGTATAGATAAAACAGGTGAACTGTGATACGTAAGCTTCACGAACCATCACTGACTTGTAAACAAATGTTAAAACCATTAGATATTGGGTCTCAATATAGGCACAAAAAAAAATTAGGTTATTTTGACTAGGATTTAATATAGATCTTAAGCTAATTTTTGGATTGATTTTGGTGAGAAAAAGGTTATGATTTCAAGCTAAGGGATTGAGATCACAAGGGAAAAAAGGTTTCTAGGTCATTGGTTATTTAAACGTGAGGAATAGGGGTTATTATTGTTGTGCCACTTGGTTTAGAATAGGAGGAAAGGAGAAAGGTTGTTGTCTATGATGTTATTGTTGATGGGTTAGTTATTTATAAAGGATTTGTCATGGCTTAGTTTGAGCGTGGCTATGATACAATGAATGGTTATATTAGGGTTTTTTAATGGATTTGATTGATTGTTTAGTCAAAGTAGAAAGGGATGATGACTAGTAACTTTAGGTATAATGGTGATCCCATAAGAGAAAGGTAATTGATTCAAGTGAAGTGAGAGGGGTAAAGATGGTTGTGTTGCAATGATGTGACCTAGACTATAATTAAAGAGGAGGTGTTAGTCAAAGGAAAAGAGTTTTTGGGTAGTAATTGTCAATTGGAGAGAGAAAAGCCACTAACAGTGATCGGGTAGGGCCATAAGAGCAACCCAACAGCAAGTGAGCCCGAACACCTTTGGACGACTCATGTGGCTCACTCTATTCACCGTTTATGACTTTGTTTGATATTGTCGGATTTGTTTTGTCAAGATATTTTTTATGGTACTCATGGTGTCATCATCAAAGCTTTAGGTGTTGTTTGGTATTGTAGTTGCGGGTGAGATTCACCCGCAGCCATAAATATTATTGTTTAGTCTTGTAACAAACTCAATTTTTTACTGGAAGGGCTCATCATCAACTCTGGTTGTGCCACAAAGAAGCAACTCTTTACTACTTCTTGCGCAGAGAAAACCCATGAACAGTGGAGACATTTTCCACTATTCCGGCCGGACCGGGTCTGGTTCAAAGCTAAAAATGCATTGAATTGGGTCCGACCCAACAAAATAAAAAAATAATTTTTTTATTTTTTATTATTTTTTATTTAAAAAACTAATGCTAAATATTATTCAATGACACTATATAAATTAAACAGAGAACACTTGATAACGTAACATTTGCAGAATTTGATCGCAATCCTAATTTTATTCCTGATTATATTTTACATGATGTTGTTGCGCTCTTAAAAAATTTATGAAAACTATAGTCCTTGTCGAATGTATTTTATACATGATAGAATTGTAAATAATTTAATTAAATAAATAAATATTTTATATAAAGTATTATTTGTTTCATGATGTAATAACAATAGTTAAATTTATAACATTTAAATTAAAAATCATTAATATTAATATTAATATATATATATATATTAAAATTATGTTATAACCTCAATTTCAAAAGCATTCTTAACCAAACATATTAAACTATTTTTTGTTCAACCTAAATTTCAACCACAGTTTTAACCAAACATATATTTTTCCAAACCAACATCAACTAAAAGTAATTTTTATAAAACAATATCTATGTGGTTTTTTTACTTTCTTTCTCTCCTATCTCTTCATAAATTACAAGGAGAAGAGAGGAAAAACAAAAAATAAAATGATGTGGTTTTGGTTACAACATCAAAGAATCCGTTAAGAATGTCCATTGGGTTTACTATAAGGCTTAAAACCAAATGGATCCTAAAAGACTTCAATAAGCTAAGTCAAATCTAATACTCTAGAGTTTTGTTTACTTTTCAAATCATATTTAAAGCTACATGGGGATTTGGATGCAATTCTAATTGAATTAAAAACTAGATATTTGTATATTTTCAATGATATATGGTAGATCCTCTAATTCATCAAGATGAGAAAAAATGATGTTGTTTAAGTTAAGTATACAATATGTCAACAAAGTACAAAAATAAAAAAGATATTATTTTCTTAAGAATTATGGATTCCATTTACTAGAAGGAGTCCTTAATGATACTAAGAACATATGTGACAACCTCTAGCTTATTTATTTTACAAGGATTCCATATCAAACAAAAAGAATTAATATGTCAAAAATTAATTCTTATTTTACAAGGCATTAGGATTTTATTCAGTAAGGATTCTTCAATAATTATTTATCTTGGGTATCTTTCACTATTATATCGGTAAAAGGTGAAAACTAATTTTAGACTAATATTTTATTTATTTTTAAATCTTATTTTAATTAGTTTAGACTTTATTTAAATTGGATGCATGTTCGACCCATAAACAATAAAGGTTTACTTAGGTTAGCTCGCCCTTTAAGAAAAAAAATTGGTGTTTGGTATAAAAAAAACCATAAAGCCAATCATGTTTTAAAAAAACTATTGTTGAATGATGAAAACAAGAAAAAAATATACAAAAAAAGGATGTCGACCACTCCTTAATTTTCCAACTCATAACTCGAGTCATTAATTTAAAAGCACGGTACATAAAGATAACGCAAAGCCCAATCCCTTGCAAATTAAATGTTGAAAGATAACATCAAGGAAAATAATAAATTACATAAAAGGATTTGAGATTAAAAACAACAAGTAATTACAAGAATGATGATGAAAGAAAATAGAAGGCAAGCCTAATTCTTTATTGGAGGGTTAAATTGAAAAAAAAATAATTTTAACAAAAGAAAAAAAAAGTCAAAAGAACAAGGACCAAATTGAAAAAAAAAACATTACACCATAAACTTGAAAGATGAAATTGAAAACCAACAACACTTTTACAAAATATCCAAGGAAAAAAATTAAAAATCAAAAGAATAAGGATTGAATTGAAAATAAAAAACATGATAAATTGGAATTGAATGAAAAAATCAAAAACAAATAAAACTTGTTTTAAAAGTTCAAAAAATAAAATTTAGAAATCAAAAGAATTAGGAATTAAATCAAAATACCAAAAATAAAAATGACAGAGCTATATTTTTTAAGAAGCAGAGAAAAAAGAAAAATCAAACCTGTCGGCAATAAACTATCGCATCACCTCTAGGCATCTCCCATGCTTTGGCGCATATACATCACTCATCACCTCTAGGCATCTCCCATGGTTGTGCAAATAACAAAAAAATCAATGTGAAAAGATCAAAGGCCCTTGGATGCATTTTAATTTTTTTATTGCAAAGCTAAAGAAGTTTTTTCATTATAATTAAAAAAGTGAAAGACTTAAATACCCTTAGGTGATAATTTAATTTTTTTTATCTGAAGGGTATTGAATTCATTTTTCTCTTCCTAAAAGCCTTAAAAAAATCACATATACCCTTGATCAATTCATTATTGACCAATAGGTCATGCAAAAAGACCAAACCACCCCTTACTTATAGTCTTGTTATTTTTTCTTGGAAGGGCACAATAATCATTATACTTTAGTAACGAATAATAAATTTAGGTTTGTTTTGTTTGTTGGAAAGTAGTTTACATAAAAAATAAATTCCTGAAAAGTGAATTATTTTTTAATATTTAGTAATGTCATGGAAAATAAGTTGAAAAATATTTTTCAGTATTTTGCTATATCATAGAAAATGAGTTGAAAAATAATTTATTAATGTTTTTATTATTTTTTTAAGTTTATTAAAAAAAATAAGGATTAAATTTTACAAATAAAAAAGTTAAAGAAGGATAAAAATTGAAAAAAAATCTAATTTCATAAATAATTTCAAATAAAATAAATAACAAACAAAATGATGAAGACTATATCTGAGAGATAAAAAAGTTGTAAGATGATGAAATCTTTTTTAAGAAATTATAATTTCATAAATTATTTCAAATAAAATAAATAACAATAAAAATAATGGAGACCAAACTTGATAAAAAAAATAAATTCAATTAACGAAAGGATAAGAGAAAAGCAACTGATAATCAAAAGAATAAGGATCAAAGTTGATATTAAAATTAAATAAAATCAATTTCTAATGGATGAAATTAAAAAAAATGATTTAAAATAAAATATATAGCAATCAAAAGATTAAGAACCAAGTATGATATAATCAACAAGTAATGAGTCATTTTTGAATTTTTCACAACTTGAAAAAAATATTTTCCGCCCAAAATAAAAATGAAAATATTTTTCTAGACATTAAGCTAAACTTTTTTTTTACTAGAAAGTAATTTTCGTTGACCAACTTTTTTAATTATAAATAAACATAAAAAAATGTGATTTATAAAAAACCACATTCCATAAAACAAATAGGGTTTTAAAGTGTGTGCATTGTTTTCTTAAACTGTTTGAGTTTTTTTTATTAATTAGTGAGGTAAAGCCTCTGTTTTCTTTTTAAAGAAGTAGCTATAAAAGTGATTTTTTTTTGTTTTTAGCACTTTTTGTAAAATGAATAAAATAACAAAGTATATAAAATATTTAAAAAAAAACACAATTAAGATAATTGCAAATGACATCTATGACTTGCGAGTCTCAAGTGTCATATGCAATTCTTTTAAATTCTAAAAATAAGGTAGCACCATATAAAATAAAAGAGAGGAGAGAGATAAAGATAAATAAGAAAAAAAAAAAGAGACCCTGAGGACACAACGAAACTCGAATGATGACACCATCGATATGATTGGAAAGATATTGATAAGACGAATCTAATGATATTAAATGGTTTGTACAAGTCATCCAAATGTGTTGGGCCTCATTTGCCTTTAGATAACTAGTGTTGCATACTCTAGTCCATCATTGATGGTCTTTTGTATTATTGTTGAATTCTTCTTGTCAAGATCTTTTTAACAGTATTGATAGTATCATTATTGGAGCTTTAGTGTACCTCCATGATCTTTTTTTTATTTTTTTATTTTTTCTATATTAGTTATCTTTGTAATTTGTAAAGAGAGAAAGGAGAGAGAGAGAAAGCTAAAATCTTTTTTAAAAAAAATCAAGACACACCGAAGCTCCAATAATGACACCACCAATACTGTTAAAAATATTTTAATAAGATAAATCCAACAATATTAAAAAAGATCACTATAATTACATTATCGATGACTTTTCTTAGTATCGTTAAATTTATCTTGTTTATATCTTTCCAACAGTATGGATAGTGTCATCATGCGAGTCTCGTTGTGTTGCTGAAATCTTTTTTTTTTATTATTATTTTTTTCTCTTTTTTTATTTTAGTATAAATTATATTAGTCTATTTTTTTTAATTTGAAAAGAGTTCTGCCTGTCATTAGTGACTCTTCAAACTATCTATTTTCTATATAAAAAAAACATTGTACTGTGTTATCTTTTTTAGAACCGTTACGGAACAAAAATATTCTATATATGTTTTTGTTGGAAATTTAAGTGGATTCCTCGATGTGGTAATTTGTTTTATAGTTTATGGTGGTCTTCCTTTGATACTTGTAGTCAAATTTGTAACAATGCCTCTACTAACTCTTTTGTTCTACGAAGGGACCCAAAAAAACTGTTCTTTGTTTTATTATGAAGTCAGTTTTCCACACCAATAGTCTCACTTGGTAAACGATTGAGATAACATTTTGAATTCTCAAACCCTAAATTTAATGGATAGGCTCGGGGAAAAACACACACTATAGTATACCATCTTGACAATGACTGGAAGAACAAGGAAAGAAAAACTGCGAATTGCCCAAAGCCGCCTCAATCATCGAGATGTTTTGTCAGCGTCGATAATATTCCAAAAATGAAAAGATTTTATTTTTTCAGGTGAAATAAAAAGATGATGGCATCCTTCATTTATCCATCCCATGTGAATGACGACATCATCAATGCATGGATCGATCGAATACAAGTGCTTTCCCCTTTCTTTTTTCTTTTTTGTTGAGAATGATGAGTTGCATTTTATCACAGACCATGAAAGGTACAAGACGTAAGGTAGCCAACAAGGGAACTGCTGCAGCATATATTCACTTTACTGAAGCAAAAAACGAAACAAGCACAAGCAAGAACACTGCAGAGATCCTGGCTTTCCCATGACATGCAAGTGTTAGAAGATAAACACTACGACGCTCCTGATAAGAGTTTCTTGCCTCCTGCGTTTCACCACCTTCTCACTCCTGGCATTAGTGGATTTAGCATGAACAGGACAGGATTTAAAGCTTCAAATTCCAACCCAACGAAATACACACACACACAAAAGAATTGTTCTCTGTTGATGCCACTTGCACAAACAATGCTTTATATGGAATATATCTTGGAAATTAATCGGGTTTTAGATTTATTTTATAGATTACAAGTTAGATTTTTATACATTTTAGACATCTCACTAAAAACAAAAATTCTCTATCTACATATCCCATTCAATCTTTGACTGCAACATATAGCTCAGAGTGACTTTGATTATCAACCACCAATCAGATTCATTTGAATTCATCGCCCCCCATGACAGATTGAAATGAAAGGCGTGATGATACATTGAAAGGATAATGTGTGTCCAAAGATGGAAACAGTGCTGTTTGGTAACGAGAACAGTGAAGCGTAAAATCCGGTGAGAGATTGGTGTTGTAGGAGTATAGTCAGAGAGGAGAGGAGAGGAGCTATTTGCTAGAAGCTAGGCATGGCTAGGTAGAGAGTGGTACGGAGAAGGAGGGGAATCTAATGCCGACGTGACCCGTCCGAAATCAGAGGGAAGACCCAATTATTGTATCCCACGCTGCCCGACACCATGATTCTGTCGGCTCTGTCCCACCACCACCTCCCTTCCTTCTATCTTATCAGAAGTTCCTCTCAGTCTCTCAAAATCCCTTTCCTCTGTCATCACGCTTAGACTTCGCTTCTTGATTTTTTTTTATTTTTTTTAAATATAATAATAATTATTTTTTAAAATATTTTTTATTTAAAAATATATATATTATTTTATAAAAATTAATTTTAACATCATCACATCAAAATAATTTAAAAATATTAAAAAAATATTAATTTAAAATAAAAAAATATTAATTTAAAATAAAAAAATAATTTTTTTAATTTTTAAAACATAATAGATTAGTCCATTAGCCATATTATATTTTTTATTCAACATTTTTACCAATTATAGAGTTTAGAGTGGGATTATGTTTAGGATCATGCAGCCTACCACAAATTCTACGCAATAGGGTGGCAGCTAGGGATCGTAAAATATGTAGCTGTAGTTTTATATTATATTGATGGATTTGGGTATCTTTGCTTAAAAATTGTGTTGTAACATTCTTGTTAGGGCCATGGAAGTTGACACATATTTTATTATTATTTTTAATCTCACTGAGATATTATTGTTGAAATTTATTTTAAATATTTGCTATACAACATTTGTATAGGCAATGTTGGGATTTTCTTTCACGGTGAAGAAAAATGTTCTGCCTTGATTTATTATATATTAGAAAATAACATAATATTATATCATGAAATTTCATATAATAAATTAAAATTTTAAATTAATATAATTTTTTAATATGATATTAAAGTCATATTGATCAGATATTTATAATTTCAAATGTAATTATTACCTTTGTTCTCTCTTTCGATTAAAAATAATTAATAATATAAATTAATAAAAGTTTATACAAATTTCAGGTTTAAAAATTTTTCATTTGAAATGATATATTAAAAAATAATACAAATTATATTTTGTAAGATTTCACATAATAATTTAAGGATTTTGACCGAGAAAGTTCTTCAAAGTTAAATCTCTAAATGAAAAAAAATAAAATCAGTCAAAATAATTTGTGATTGAGGCAACTATATATTACCTATAATTGCATTAATTAAGGTATAAGAACAATCTAAAAGAGAAAAAGGAAAAGTTGTGTTCTCATATAATGCCTGTATTATTTGAATTTGGAAGGTAGCCACTTGTTTGGATCTAGCTAATTCTTTTATCGGTACTGTCTTTGTCAAGATGCAGTATTCTATCGGTTTGTTGACATGGTGTATTTTCTTTTTGTTTTTTGTTCTCATTTTCCAATCCCATGTCTTTAGAGTTTCATGGTAGATCACCAAAGAATTCATGGGGTAGTCCTGTTGGATTAATAATGCTAAAGTTTCTACCTAACTTATCACATCTCTTCCCCACCACCAAAGAAAAATTGTCATTAGATTTTTTTTTTTTTTTAAAAATGATGATGTTGTACGTCTTTGTATTATTATTCCTGTGTCTGATGTGTGTGTGTATATATCTATATGTATGTATGTATGTATATATATATGTATGTATGTATATTATCTCTATGTGTTACATGATTATCACGTTTAGGTTATTCCATAAGTTATTATATGTAATATTGTTAAATAAAGACACATTTTAACTGCTCATAATATTTCATTTCATAATGTATGGTATTTCATTGATGTATATTTTGATCCTAAGTTTTTTTAGATTTTTATTTTGAACCCTGTATTTTATTTTTTATAAATAAGTTATTAAAAAATTTCTTATCCCCGTATGTATTTTATGACTGATGTAACTTAGTCCTTAAATATTTTTCTCAATTAAATCCTCATATATCATATATTAAACTTGATCAAAATATTTACAATAGATATGTGATGTTATTGAAAACAAAAGATTTTTTTTTTAGCATATCTATTTAAAATCACTTAATTAGTTTCATCAACCAATTTAAATAATATGATTTTTTTATTAATAATAATGTATTTATGATGATATGATAAAAAAATAAATCCAAGTCCATATAAAAAATCTTCAATGACGTAACAATAGTCATTTATTTTTTTTAATAAAAATTACTATTTTTCTATAATATCTTATAACTATTATTTTGAAAATATATTTTTTCTATGAATATGTATACTATTATATCAATGAGCTTTTTAAAAAAAAACTTAATTTTTTTTGCTAAAAATAAATTACTATTGTTAGTTCATTGAAATGTTTTTACTTCGGCTTTTATTGTTTTTCCTTATATCATCATAATATTTTTTCTATAATTTAAATGGGTTGATAGACAAGATAGAAATTAAGTTTTAATTAGATGTGATCAATGGAAAAATAAAACTTATATATCCTCATAATATTCTTATGTTATTATAAAAAAAAGTTTTTTAATTAAAAATTAGATTATTATTGTCATGCTATTGAAATGTTTTTGTTTTTATTTTTTTTTTCATATCATCATAAATATATTACTTTTTCAATAGGTTTTTCTGTACAAGATAAGAATTAAGTGGATTTAAATAGACATCCTTATTAAAAAATAAAACTTTTATTTCCAATAACATCATATATTAATTTTTACCATTGAGATCAAGTTTAAGCTTTAATATGTAGGGATTTTACTGAAAAAATCATTTTGGGACTGCATAAAAATGAGGTAAAAAAATTCAATGGGAAAAAAATATACATAAATGAAATATTACATGTTATGAGCAATTAACACACGTTATTATTTAATAATATTAGTGACAGTAATTAATGAAAGTAACTAATGATAAAATTATATAGTATTGTTAATCCATCCTTGTTTCTTGTTCTCGTAATTAATAAAAAGTATACCAATTGGTTAGCATTCTTTTACTTTCTTTATGATAATGTCATTTAATTAAAAAAAACTAGGGAGTATATTATTGATAAATTTATTCATAATCGTTAATGCAATTTCTTTTGCATGACACAGTAATTTCAAAGTAATATTTATTTGAATTTTCTGGTTTATGAAAAAATGAAGAAAAGATTTTTTTTTACATAATTTAGTTACAAGAATAGAATAGAATAAATTCAATATAAATAATACATTATAACCTTGATAAATTAATAACATTAATTAAATAATATTTTTTATGGATCCCAACTCAGGACCAATGTGATATATTAATAATTTGCTAAATTTATAAGATAATATATTCTTAATAAAAGCACATAGATAGTATCTCTTCATATATAAATTAATAATCTTATTATACATCCATATACACATAACTCAATTAAAAGATCTTTTGATGAAGAATTAATTGTTCAAGATTTTTTATATTTTTCTAGTTGATTTAATTTTATTTTTATTTGATTTATAATTTTTTTTATTTTTCCAACTTTATTTATGATTCTCATTACTTTTCTTTATTTTCAAGTTTTCTATTTTGTTTAGGTTAATTTTGAGTTTATTTAAGGAAATGTAAATTTTTTATAGAGATAGACTACTTGAAAAGAAAATATTTAGTAATAAAATTTTTAATTAAGATTTTTGTGTGATTTCTATTCACTGTAATTTTATGTTCACGTGCTTATTATTTTTTTGTTTTACTTCTGTCTATGTCGCTTTTGTAAAATATAACTTGAATATTACTTATTTTTTCTTGAAATTGATCACTCGAGACATTTTATTTAACTTCTTTCAATGAAATAAGAAGATCTAGAGTTGTGTTCTTGATTGCCCTAAAAAATTATGCAATGTAATTGTTTTTGTGAGTACATATTTAAATGAGATATGCTCTAATATAGAACATCATCTTCAATTTCATTTTTTATGTTATTTTTCATGGTTTTCTCAATAATTTACTCGTCATTCAACAACTATAAAGTTGTTTTGTTTTCTTCTAGGTAGTTCAAAAACTATTCAATATTAATTGCATAACAATACTACAACATTTTTATTAGATGTTCTCAATAATTTGCTCATCACTCAATAACTATGAAGTTACTTTGCTTTCTTCTAGGTAGTTCAAAATCTATTTAATATTCATTATATCACAATGTTTCAACTTTTTTATTAGAACATGTAATTGTTGAATGTCTTGTATGGTTGATCCAAGTTATTTGAAGCCATATTATTCATAGACTTAATTTTATAATGTTATAAACAATTTATAATTGTACTTGCTTAGACATCTATTGTTCAAGCTAAGATTGCAAGATTCATTGTATTTGAAACATTTATCTTCCTTGGATTTGAGATTTCAATTTCATTATCTTTTAAAATATTTTAATAAAATCAATGACGATAAGTCATCTTAAAATTTCATATGATCCGCATATTTTATATGGCTAAATCATTGGTATTGTGTTAAGGGGTAAGAAGAATATTTTAATATTGTGGAAACCTTTAATAATTTTTGGATAAATAGAATAATTATCAACAAGCAAGAGAACTTTTCTACTATTTATTTTTCTATCAAATTGTTGAACATATTCCCGTAATAAAATTATAGTCATCTATGCTTATTTGTTGACATGATACTTGCAATCTATATTGTTCAAGGTCACATTCTTAAAACAATGATTTGGTACCTTGTCAAAAAACCATATAGGAGTTTTCTCAAAACCATTCTTATTACAATAAATATTTTCATTGTCTTGTTTTATAACTTTAAAGTATTTTATTATGATATAGTTGTATTTTATAAAACAATAATATTTTATTCAATTAAAAACATCTTTCATAAGAAAATGATCTAGTTTTTCTTGTATTGACTTCAAATTGCTCTTCAAAAACTTTATATCTATTGATCTTATTCTTTGAAATGATGATATATCTTGATATCATATCTTGATTTGAAGTCCATGATTTAACTACGAGAAAAATAGATATAATTTTAGCATATTTACTGGGTGTATCATTTTAAAAAACTTTTTTTTATGTTAGTGTTATATTATTATTAGCATGTTTTTTGTATTGAAGAAACCACTAATAAAAACTTTCTCTATCTTTAGATTTTTTGTGGTTTTGTGTCTCCTGACATCATCTTATATTGTTCTTTGACTTACTAACAAGTTAAACTACTTTACACTCGTGATTACTATTGCTTCTGGATGCAAGTTGAATTTTTCAAATTGCACACAAAATTTCTATGCATTTTATTGTTATTGTTGATCTCTTTATACATTTGAAGAATTCATTATGTTTTGTTTTACCATTTATGATATTATACATTTTTGTTTTATAGATGCTTTTGCTTTACTTAATATTCATGAAATATATTAATTCACCATACATTACAATTCATAATTTTCAAATACAATTAGGTAAAAAAAGGTTTGATATTTGAAAATAAAATAAAGAATACTTTTATAAATTAATTTTTTATTAATTGATACGTAATTAGTTAATAAATTTTCATGGTGTCTGTAACATTAAATTATAAAAATTTAACTAAAATTACAAGAGCTAATGAAATAAGACAACATTATTACATAGACTCCAAGTCAAATTCACCTCATAAACCAAGAAAAGTTTAGGGGAGAAAGAGAGGTAGCGACCTCCATGTTTTTTATATTTTAAAAGTATTTTTAAAAAAATTATTTTTTTTATTTTTTCAAATTAATATTTTTTTAATATATTAATATCAAAAATAATTTTTTAAAATATTAATTTAAAATATTTTTAAATAAAAAATATTTTTAAAAACAATCTAAACCGAATCGTTCACGGAAGCCGCATACCGTAAATCTCACTAACCGACCCTACCCCCTTAAGGAACCTCCCGTTTCTGGAGCCGTCTGAATATGTCGTGCCTCTGCCTGCCTACTCCCGTATAGCAGAACACTGTAAAAGTCGCCCTCGCTCTCTCTCTCTCTCTCCCTCCTGCCCCCACTTATATCCCTCAGAATTCCCAAATTCTTCCCCCCTCGCCACCTGCTCTCTCTCCCCATCAATTACCTCTATCACCACCCCCTTTGTCTTCCACATTTCAATACCTGATCACAATCTCTGTTTCTATCTTCAAACACAGGAACACAACCAAACTTCAAGTATTCAACGCTTTCTTTGCCACCAAAAGCCAAAAATGCCAACAGAGTTATCAAGCAGTGAAAAAACTAGGAGACCACCGCTATCGACAGCTCCAACATTAAATAAGCCTGGAGGGGCGCCACCTCAAGAACAAGAGCACTTGCCATGTCCACGTTGTGACTCAACAAACACTAAGTTTTGTTACTACAACAACTACAATTTCTCTCAGCCTCGTCACTTCTGTAAGTCTTGCCGCCGTTACTGGACTCACGGTGGCACTCTTCGAGATATCCCTGTTGGTGGTGGCACTCGGAAAAATGCTAAAAGGTCACGTACTTCAGCTACTACAGCTGCCTCCTTTGCGGGTCCTATTATCGACAACAACATTGATAACTTACCGTTGCCTGCTACCCCAGTGCTGGTTCCCCTCACAGCCAGTCAGGGTTTTTCGGTACATTTTGGTGGTGGCGGTGATGGGAAGGGCTACGGTGGTTGTGGTAGTGGTGCTCTGGGTGGGAGTTTTACTTCTTTGTTGAATACTCCAGGCCCAGCTGGGATCTTGGCTCTCGGAAGATTTGGACATGGACCTGGGCATGGGCTTGAAGATGTTGGGTGTGGGCTTGGAAGAGGGCTCTGGTCTTTTCCCGGAATAGGAGATGGTGGTGCTGGTGTAGGTGGTCATGGCGAGGTTACTGTCACAGCTGGATCGGACAACACCTGGCAGTTTGGGAGTGCTGGGGAAAATGGTTTTGTTGGCGGGGATTGCTTTTCTTGGCCTGACCTTGCAATTTCAACTCCTGCAAATGGTTTTAAATGATGGAGTCGTATGTTGTTTTGGTGTGTCCTGTTTTTGTCTTCTGGATTTCGGTTCTAATTATGGATTGGGAGGGTCAAATTACTATGTAGTATTTAAGTGTTGAGACAGTAAATTACGCTTGATATTTAGAAACAAAATTACTATGTAGTATTTAAGTGCTATGTTCGAGACCACTGCTTTACCTCTGCCAAGATTAATGATCGTTTATAATTAATTATCTTCAAGAGCTTGTGTCAGAAAGTGAGTTTGTGTGAGTACACATATTAATTTGTCTATAACATGGTTCATATTTGTTTTACCGAATTCACTACCTTCTGTTGAGATTATCCATATCTATACAGGGATGATGATGGATAGGTTCAAATTGGATTACAATGAAAATGGATGCTTTGAGAAGAAGAAGCAAAAAGCAAGATGAGAGGCAGAGACAGAGACAGGGACAGGGAGGGAGAGAGCGACAGGAGAGAATCGCAATGCATCTCGCTGATATTCTTTATGTAGCGATTCCTTTACAACATATCAATTCCATGAAGTATCAAGGCAAAGAAATTATTTTTAAAATATTTTTTATTTAAAAATATATTAAAATAATATTTTATATTTTTTAAAATTTATTTTTGATATTAACGTATTAAAATGATCTACAAATATAAAAAAATAATTTAATTAAAAAATAAAATTTTATTTTTTTGAAATATAGTTAGATCACAATAACAAATATTAACTAAAGAAAATAATATGCATACAAGACAACATCTTCCACAACTATAAAATTGATTTAAATCAATAAAATATTCTGTCAGTGTATAAACCATATTTTCATTAATATAATAATCACTGATAAAAACATCATAAATAAATGTCTCATTAGACACTATCATTATATTATACAAGACAACATCTTCCACAACTATAAAATTGATTTAAATCAATAAAATATTCTGTCAGTGTATAAACTATATTTTCATTAATATAATAATCACTGATAAAAACATCATAAATAAATGTCTCATTAGACACTATCATTATATTATATATCACCAATGAAATGTTCTATTAATGTTGACACACTAATTCAGTTATTTCTAAACATATCATCAATAATTTCTATTATATTGATAAATTCATTGGTAATATATTCTCTAATGGATTTACGTATGAAACTATCGTGTCAAACAAGAAAAAATACCGACATCCATTACGTTGGCAAATCCATAAATGATTATGGCATATTGCTAACAAAATAAATCATTTGTAAGTCCATATGTGATCATATGTATATTACTGATAAAATTAAACCATAAAAGATTTACATCTAATAGTTGCAAGTCCTGTAGTTATTTTTCCAACTCTTTGAAAAATTTCAAAGGACTTTGTTTGTGATTCAAAGTTAGTCAATAATTTCATCAATATTGTATTTAATATTTTTTAGAAAAAATAAAATAAACAACACAAGGAAAAATTAAAAAAATAACTCAATTTTTATTATTAATTTTAAAAACAATATTGAATACAATTTATCTAGTGAACAAAAAATAATAAAGGAGGAGGAGTTAGATAAAGATTTTTGTTGGAACCAGGTGGGCGATGAGGTAAATCACATACACTAGCGAGGGTTGACTGCAATTGCTTGAGAACATTTATTTTATACCTCAGGTCAGCCATCTTAGACCCAAGCTGGGTCGTCTCAGCACTAAACCTGGACAATTGAGGATTGCTGCTTGAACTTGATTGTGAGGAACCAACAGTCAATATATTACAATTTATCTATATATCCATGGTCCTAGTATTAGATATATCATAAATCTAATTTCTATTAGGTTCACTAGACGACCTAATTTCCAATCACAAATCTAGATTGAATTCTCAATGGGTCGAAAGATTATCTTCGTATCTCTTCTGCAATATGTTTTTTCAAAAAAAAAAAAGAAGTAAGAAATATTTTAAAAAATAAAAAATTTAAAAAAATTATTTAAATCCAACTTATTACAAACATTTGAGTTTAGTTATCCATGAGTTGTTGAATCCTTTTTTAATGATCGTCATTTCACATATGATTTTTTTTAAAAAGCTTCATGGATCTTGGATCGCGTCTAAGTACCGTAGCTTACAAATAAAAGCTATTGTTAGTTAAAAAAATTATATAATATAACAATTAAAAAAATATTTTATAAAATAGAATCTTACCATCTGCTTTTTCATGCATAATGGATAAAATAGATCTACCAGAGTGCGTTATAATGATACTATGCATCTCATTATTCCAGTTCTCTGAGCTAAACTATAATTGCTGCAAGTAATGCTTATACATCATATGATGAATATGAGCTTCTCAAATAGCCTTCAAAGGGTACAAAGGTCTAAAATTCCTCCATACCACCATATCGTCCTAGCCTAGAAGACCTCTTTCTTTTGCATATTTTTTTGATTTTTTCTGTGTCTCGTACTAGAAATCACGCAACCTTATTTGTAAAAAAAAAAAATTCATATTTCATTAAGATTATAAAAAATAAAACTTGAACACTTTCTTTAAAATATATCATATTTTGAATTTCAGTCTTACCTAATTATGATTCTCCTATACTTTTATGGAAATAAAGTTGTTAGCCTCCTCCTAGAAAAATTCTTTGTTACACATCAATTTTATAAAATAATTAGTTTATTAAAATTAAAAAACTAACTAATTAACTATGTGTGTGTGTAACCTTGAACCTTTTGAACTAAACATTAACCATAAGTTTCATTCAGGATTTTTAAAAACTTAACTGCACTAAAACAAAGGCACTTCCATCGACAATTTCATCATAGATATTATCATATGAGTAGCCTCTATATTTGTAAACGGAAATTCCATTCATTCAATGAAATTAATTACTAAAAAATTATCCATTATTGTTTTTTTTATCATATAGGAAAGGAAATGAAAGTTACATTTTGTGGTTGGGCTTCCATTGAGCAATGTACTTCCTAGTGTATATAATGAAAATGTATGCTTTGATAAAAAGAACAACACATAGAGGAAGTGAGAGATAAGATAGAAAGAGAGAGAGGCAGGAGAAAATCACAATTTATTTCATTGATATTCCAGTATGCCTTATTCTAACTAATTCCTTTACATTATATTAATTCCGAAAGTTTTAATAGTACCATGGGACAAGAATTCCTCCGACCAAGCTAGTTAGGTCACATCTACATGTTAGGCTTGCATGACCAACCTTCACTGAAATTCTCATCTAAGTAAAATGGTGTATACACAAGGTAACAACTTACATAACTAGAAAATTGATTTACATCGATAGAATATTTTGTTAATGTATAAGTTGTATTTATATCAATATGATAATCACCAATGGATTTATTGATAAAAACATATCATCAATGAATGTTTTATTGGATATCTTAGATCTATCAATCTTCAGTCAATGATTTAAATACCAATGAAAATATTGACAAAATATTCACATAAACAAAAGTTTTTGACTGTTTTTCTGTCAGCCAATCCATCAGTATATAACTCGACCTTATATTACTAGTTGTAGTTATAAAGATACCATAAACTCAATTCTTGTTAAGTGTATTGATTACATCAGCCTCCAACTACAACTCCATATGGGTTGAAGAGTCGTCTCCATATTTAGCACACATGCTGGTGTTATATTGTTTTTACACAAAAAAGTCAAAATTATCAATAAAAAATATCAGTCTAAAAAAGTATAAAAGGTTTCAAAGTTCAGTTGCAATAAATGTTTTAGCTCGACTATCATACTCATGCATGTAAATCTCGAGATAAAATTCATAAAGTTAATAAGGAAAACACTATGTTAAATGTTATGGTGAACATTTAACATATGAAGATGATGATGTATTTGGAAAATTTAAAATAAAATGTTGATGTGTTAATTTAAAAATAAAAATATGAAAATCATGGAAAAATAAAAAAACAAATAAATATGAATAAAAAACAAAATATAGAAGGCAAAAGAGGAAAGCAATATTATAGGGTACAATATGATGAAATTCAATATAATCAGCCTAAATTTTGTGTTAAAAATATGTTTGAATATTGGAAATATGACTCGATAAATATAAAGGGTACATCATAGACCTATGATCCGAAAATTTATGAATTAATGATGAATATGGAAAATTTTATAAACCTAGGGTGAAAATGTTTAGAAAAGTATTTTGAAATTTTTTTAAAATAAATTAATATATGATTTTACACGTGAATGCCTTTAACCATTATATTAAGCATGCATACAGTTAAGTAGGTTTTTAACATGGAAAAATATTTACAAGTATAATTAGGGGCATATTTAAGGTATTTGAAATCAATTTGTGAAATTAAAGATAGCTTGTAAGAAATGAAAAAAAAAAGAGAGAAGAAGTTATAACATAAGTTGTCATTTTGAAAACATGTGGAATTTAATGAATAAAATAAAATAAAATAAAATTGAAAAGAATATTTGATGATATGGGAGTATTAGGTTTCAACCAAATAAGATGTGTAGTTTTTTTTTAAAAAAAAAAATTGTGATAGGTATGTAAGTATATGGATGATTGAAAACTTTAATAAGAATTTGCAATTGAGCAAAGTATATTATGAACTACGGATGGAGAAAATTAGGAAGTTGTATTAACTTGGATATTGTGATATTGCAGTTGCACAAATTAATTACCCTAACTTAAAACATAACATACAAGATAATATAGAGTAAGTAAGGGGTCGATCTCATGATAAAGGTTCAAGTTAGATTTTTATGCTAGATGATATGCAACTTAGAGGGGTTTTGAACGTTATCTAGGCTTAAGTAAAAGAAATTAGAAAACTATTAAGCAAAATTAAATAAAATCAAAAAATTATGAAGAGAACAAACTTTGATCACAAGCACATATCCACCTATAGAAATTAGAACTGATCGTGAAAACAAAACATCAATTTATATTTTGAATACTTATCTCTTCTTAACATTGGTTAGTTAATAGATCCGTCGTAAAACTAACATTAATCATCAAACAATCATAGTGTTCACACTAATAATTTAATTCAATGACAGTCTTAAGAACTACATTAGTTGATTAATTAAGAAAACATAATTGTCCGCAGTTTATGTTTGATTTGATTGAATTTTCTCCCTAAAATTAATAATGTAGATCCACCACAATTATTAAAGTCAGTTGCTTCATAAGTTCATATACTACAACTCCAGTTTTAATATCAAACTTAGCAATAGATTGTCTATAATAATAACTTAGAGTCTGTTATAGCAATTAAAATAAAAAATTATAAAAAAATAAGCATAGGAGAACAAATATATTCATCATATAAACTAATAAGGAAAAATAAAATAAATCTTACAGTTCTTGAAATTCAAAACTTTCCGTATTCTTGCAACCAAGAAAAAGTATTTAAATTTGCATGTTTGTTGAACAACTAATAAAAAAAAAAATACATAATTTTGAGTTTCTTAAAGCATTTTCCTCTCTTTGGCTAACTGCCCTCTTTCTCTTCTCTCATTCTTTTTATATCCTAGGAAACCCGAGTTTCTATTTTACATTTAGATAATTTACATTTAAGTTCTTTAATAACTATTTTTCTAAAAAAAGAAAAGAAATAGCCTTGTATGAAATCTTCAAGCATTGACTTAGAGGAACTAAATTGCTAAAATAAAAACTTGAATATCAATTTAGATGTTTTGAAACGTAATTTGAAATTTTTTTCACAAAACCTGTTTATTGACAAAATTCAGTTGTTATCTTTCAAAAGCCATATATCCCTCATATGAAATTATTTTTGTTTGAAACTTTGAGTTTTCATATGAAATCCACCTCCATGTTTGATTGGGACGTGTCCTTGCCTAACCTCATTTTGGGTTTAGATGCTACCATGGCAACCTCCATGTTGAACTTAGATGCATTGTTAACCAACTCGATGTTGGGTCTAGACGCGTTTGCGACCAACCCTATGTTTGGATTGGATGCGACCGCACCTAACCCTACGTTGGGTCTGGACGCGTTCATGCCATGTTGAGCCTGGACGCTTCCTCACCCAACCCCATGTTAGGTTTAGACATAACAATGACCACCTCTATGTTTAACCTGGACATGTCCTTGCTTTACCTTATGTTGGGTCTGGATGTGACTGTGCTCAACTCCATGTTAAGCCTCGACCGGTCCATGCCCAACCCCATGTTGGGAATGGCCGCGACCATGACCAATTCCATGTTGGTCCTAAATACATCCTCATTCAACCTTATGTTGAGTCTGAACTCGTTCACACCTAACCCTATGTTGGGCATGGATACAACTGCATTCAACTCCATGTCGGCCCTAAACACGTTCACACCCAATCCCATATTGGGTTGGACGTGATCGCGTCTAACCCCATGTTGAGCCTGGACACATTTGATCCTAACTCCATTTTGGATCTGGTTGCAACCATGACTAACTCTATGTTGGGCCTAAATGCATCTACACCTAATCTCATGTTGGGTCTAGACGTGTCCGAACCCAACCCCATGTTGGACATGGACACGTCTGTGCCCAAACCCATGTTGGTTTTCTTAATATGTTAATATATATTATAAATGTTATTATTTATCTTATAATTCAAAATGGTGATATTAAAAATATTATTATTTGTATTATAATTATTTTTAGAATTTTTAATATAATTATTTATGTGATAAATATTATTATTTTTATTATAATTCTAAATATTCATATAAAAATAGTATTATTTGCATTGTAATTAATAATATTAATAAAAAAATTAATAATTTTGAAAAAAAATTATTATTAATAGTAAAAAAATTATTTTTTGTATTATAAAATTTAATAATATTTCTTATAAAAATCAAAGGTAAACCCACCGTGTAGTGCCGGCATCTTGTATTCTAAAAGCAATCACTCAAAAAAAAAAAAGGTAAACCCGTTGTACAGCACCGACATCTTATGTTCTAAAAGCAACCATTCCTTAAAAAAAGAAAAGAAAAACCTGATTTTGAATTAACCATAAATTTACCAAAGAATTGAAGTGGCCCAAACCGAACAAGTGGAACAACCAGAAAAGAAGCAAAAACATGGTCAGAAATGGAATGCAAAAACTTAGTCAGAAATGTATTAGCATTCATTGAAATTGGGAACAGATATAAAGCCAGACACTCCATTTTCCATGTTTTTTTCCATGCTTGTAGTAATCAAGGCACTTTATGGTTTAGTTTTTACCCTTACAAGTGCCCACTATGGCTCACCTCATCTTCCATATTATTTTGGTTTTCATATTTTTCACTGAGCTTCACAGATTTGCTGGTACGTAATCGTCGGTCTACTAAATCCGTGTCTGCATTCACATCGCAATTGAATTGCTTAAATACTCTTTACATGGGTGATATGCAGAAGCTCAAGGGATCGGTGTGAATTACCCCGGAAATTGAGACAACCTTCCAAAAGCAAAAGATGTTGTAGCATTATGGAAGTCTCATAACGTTCGGGGAATTCGCCTTCATGATCCAAGGCATGGTGTTCTACATGTGTTGAAAAATACAAGAATAAAAGTCATTCTTGGACTTGGAAACGATGATTTCATAAGGTCAGCTACTGATGCAAGATTTGCTAGGACATGGGTCAGAAGAAGTGTTTTATGGTTTACACCTTGCATCAACTTCGATGCATTGGTGTTGGAGATGAAAATATTCTTGCTAATACGGCTTTAAATCAGTACGTGCTTCCTGCCATGATAGGTCTAATAGAAGCTCAAAAGACTGCCAATCTATCGGGTCCTGTGTCCACGGTGATGCATTCCTCCTTCCTCAGCGTACTTCGATACTCCTCCCTTTCAAATTGTCCTGCCCATTGTTCAATCCCTACAAACCCATAGATATCCCCTAATATATATATATATACCCTGTGTACAGTTACTGGTATATCTTTCCAACGTCAAGTATTCTGATTTTCCCCTAGACAATGCTTCGCTCAACACTGGTAAGATTATAGTGAAAGATCTAGGAGAAGAATATACAAATATTTTTGATGCCCAAGTGGATGCAGCTTATTCTGCACTTGAAAAGGCTGGTGCATTAAATGTCGAGATTCTTGTGACAGAAACAGCATGGCCATCCTGCGGGGGAACAGCGATCGCGACTGTTGCCAACCCTCCTAGATATATATACTGTCGAATTAATTGCTTGTTTTTCCTCGTTAGAATTCACACACATTCCTTCCTTCTTTTTCTTGAAACATGTGTACGTTCCGCTGCGGAGAGGATGAAAGATCAACTTCTGCCCAAGACACTCATCCTGTCTTTGTGTAGAGTACTTGAGCATTGCAGATTGGTTGTGCTTTTTCTGGTTCTTAGCCAAGCCATATATGCCTCTGTGCTTCTTAATCTTAGCTCTCATCATTCATTGCTACGGAATTATTATCTTTTACCATCCACATAAAAAAAAACATATAATCACTCCAATAACAATTATATGTGTTCCTCGGTCATAACATATGAATAATTAACTAGGTCCTGCCTCCGAAAAAAACAAAGAGAAAAATTAAAGGTTGCGGAACAAATTTTATATTATGGGAAATATATAAATATTAGACGCCAAAAACAATTTTGATCTAGTTACAATTTACCATAAATCATAAGAGTGCAATTTCAATGTCCAATCTTTATTATTGTTTTTTATTTCGACATGATTTTAATTACCTATTTGAACAATTTTTTTTTCCCTGTTTGAGTGAACTTCATCACCTGTTACATGTTTATGTCGCCGTTATCGACTGGCATTTGGACATTTTCTACCGACACATGGCAAAAAGAGGGTGCTACTCGAATTAATTGAGAAACAATATTTTAAAACATGTAAAAAATAAAATAAAATAAAATTCAAGTGTGGAAGGCAAATTGGGAACAAAAAAATAGCTTGACAACTTAATCAAAATTAAAGAGGATTAAATATTTCAAAATATTTCTTGACATATTCTAAACAAAATATTTTGCCTTAAATATATGAATTCTAATAACTATGTAATAAAAGGAATTCTCATTAAAGGATTTTGCTTCTTCTTCTTTCTTTTATTTTTAATTTTTTTAATTTTTAGATATGCAAACAATTATGAAATATAACATGGAATTAACCATGTAAAATTAAGTTGTTTAAGAGTTTAGATAATACTAGATAGGTGACCTATTCTACTTCATGGGTTACCTTAATTGTTTTTTCAACATAAAAAATATGTTAGGGTAATTAACTTAACTGAGTTGAATAAATTCAACTAATTTAAATAATATGAATAACAACAAAAATAAATAAATTCACAATGCAAATAAACTCAACTTGATTTTATTTTGGTAAACATGTCAAATCTATGACCTCACCATGACACTGAAGTAACAATGTCAAAAGCAAACTTATATATATATATATCTNTATATAATGAAGCTTAATTATAAAACAACTTCATGTTGAAGGTTAAAATTAGAAAAAATGACATCAAAAAAAAAATCTTGGTCAAATTAGGTTAATTAACTAACCTTGTAATTATAGGTTGAGATAACCTATAAAAAGAAAAGTGAGGAAAAAAAAAAGCACAAATACCAATTCTCAATCAAACAAATTATGAAGGATGAAATTGAAAAAAAATTAATTTTAAAAAAATATTGAAGGAACTTATTTGATCAAGCAAAAAATAAATAAAAACATGATAACCCCATAGAAAAAAATAAAAAAAATAAAATTTGAAGCTCAATTTCAAGCAAATAAAAGATTGAAGTATAGCATTGAAGAAAAAAATATAACTCAAAAAAGGTCAACAAAATCAACTTGAGCCTACCTAAGAAAGCACATTGATTAAAATTATGAAGCTCAATTATTAAATAACTCAAGAGTGAATGAAAAAACTAAAAAAAAATAAAAATAAGTAATGAAAAAAATTTGAATGAACCTGGATTAACATGCTAACCTTGCAACCATAGACATATGATTGTAATAACCTTATTGAAAGGAAAGTAAATAAAAAAAATAAAGACTAATTCTCAATAAATCAAATGTTAAATGATAAAATTAAAAAAAAAACCAAGTCAATCCATATTAACCTTCGAAACTCGTTACCCTAATCATAAGCCCAAAATTAACGACATAAAAAGGACCTTAAAAAATAACAAAGTAAAATAAAATATCAAGGGATGAAATTAAAAAAAAATACAATAAAAAAGGATTCAAAATAAAATAAATAGCAATAAAAAAGAATGCAGACTAAATTTGATATAAAAAATAAAAATCAAATACTGAGAGAGTTGAAAACAAAATTCAATTAGGAAAAAGATAAAAAAAATAAAAGAATGAAGATGAAGTTTGATATATAAATTAAATAAAATCAAATGATGAGAGATGACAATGAATAGAAAAATTAATCATAAAAAGTTTAAAAAATAAAACAAATAGCAATCAAAAGAATGAAGGTCAAATTGGATAAAAAACAAATTATATAACAACTTTATATTACATGTGGTTATGATGTGTTAGACATGGATCTTTTATAACTAAGCTATGTGAATAGACTTGTAGAGATATTTATAGATAGATAAAATAGAACAAAGTATAAAAAAAAGCTTGTGATGTGTAAAATAATCTATATGATAAGAAAGAAGAGTATAAGTTTTGATCTATCTATCAACTCTAAAATTTGGTTAGGAGATTTTACAAGCTCTATTTTATAAGGATTCAAATTATGCTCATGATGTGTCATTTTGGCAAGTTTTATTCTTAGACTCTATTTGTTTACTCGAAAATAGTTTTTTTTTTTGAAAAGTGAATTCTAGAAAAATAAATTATTTTCTGATATTTGATAATATAATGGAAAATAAGTTGGAAAACACTTTCTAATGTTTGGTTATGTTATGGAAAATGAGCTGAAAAATAACTTATTAATGTTTTATTTTTCTCAATTTTATTAAAATAATGAGAAACAAATCTTACAAATTAAAAAGTTAAATGAAAATAAAATTGAGTAAAAAATAATTTCATAAATGATCTCAAATAAAATAAATAATAATCAAAATAATAGAGATCAAATCTAAAAAATAAAAGATGAAAAAATTAAAATAATAATAATTAATATTTCTTAAATTATTTCAAATAAAATAAGTAACAATCAAAAGAATAAAGATCAAATTTGATAGATAAAAATTTTCAATAAAAAATGATAAGTGAAAAGCAAATAACAATTATAAAAATAAGGATCAAAATTAATATAAAAATTAAATTTTAAGAGATGAAATTAAAAAATAAATATTCAAAAAAATATATATATAATAATCAAAAGTTTGAGGATCAAATTTGATATAATCAACAAATAACATGATATTTCCACCCAAATCTTTTAGGAAAATATTTTCTTAGAAATCAAGTTAAATTTTTCTTTAATTGAAAAATATTTTTATTTGACCAACTTTTCTAATAGCAAACAAATACAAGAAAGTTTAAAAAATAATTTTTCAAAAATAATTTTTTAAAAAACAAATATAACCTTAATATTTTTTGGTTTTCTATATTGCTTAGAATTTTTTTTTTCCTTTCTTACTGGGAATTTTCATTTCCTACTTTGGTCTCCCCTTAAAAATCAAATTCAAAATTTAATTATTAATAATTTTCTTCTCTTCAAATATATATATATATATATGAAAAGAATAAAATATTTAATAATTAAATTTTGAATTCCATTTTTATGTGGAGACCCTTTTTAGTAATTAAATATTCTTTTTATTAATTAAATTGGCAACAGACCTCACACTCTTTACTCCTAGGCTAGAGAGGCATGAAAAGCAATCAGTAGAATGGGTTGTAAAAATAGGGCTGCTGAAGGCTAGGATCAATGACTCCATGTTCAGTTTGCGCCCAAGATTTGGCTACTCCCAAGCAACTGCTTACCATGAATGAAGAAAGGTATTCTGAGTCATTAGTCACTAGTCTAATCCAAACAAACTATCTATTCTGGAGACTTGAAAGTTTTTTACGTTCATCACGTTCCCTTCCAATCTACGCAATTCAGCTTGGGCTTCATCAATCATGGGTTTGATAGGTCACTGGAATGAAATACATGAATATCATTTTTTTCCTTCAACCCAGCTTAGTCCAGGGTCTTTTTCAATCATCAGTCCACTTATCTTTCTCCTCATTTCGGCAACAGCCTCCCATCTACCTGCAGCGGCATAAAGATTTGAAAGCAGAATGTGTGTTGCACTGTCTTCTGGCTCTAATTGTAATATCTCTTCTGCTGCGCGAACTCCTATTTTCAAATTCCTTTTATTGACACAAGAGCTCAGCAAAGTTCGCCATAATTCCAAATGATCTTCGCCGTAAGTTGATTTGATAATCAGTTCTTCTGCCTCGTCCATCAATCCAGCTCGGCTTAATAAACTAACCATACAAGAGTAATGCTTAGGCCCGGGTATAACATCATTTTTCTTTATATGACTCCACAAGAGCTTTCCTTCTTCAACCAAGCCACTATGGCTGCAAGCTGACAGCAGGGACAAAAATGTTACTTGATCAGGTCTTTGACCATTGACTAAAATCTTCGCAAAGATTATCATCGCCTCCTCTGCCATTCCATGTTGACTATAGCCCCCAAGCATTGAATTCCAGCACTTCAAATCAGGGTTTGAAACTTGGGAAAATATTGATCGAGCAGCATGAAGGTCACCATTTTTCGCATACATATGTACAAGACTTCCACAAACAGATATTTCAGCATCACATCCTCTTTTTACAGTTTGAGAATGAATCATCTCTCCTTGGTTTAAAGTTGCGAGGTCAGCACAGGCACTCAAAGCTCCACTGAGAGCAAAACTGTCAATCTTGTAGCCTTCATGACACATCATGCTGAATAATTTTATTGCACTTTCCCCACCACCCAATCTGGAATGACCCATAATCATTTCAGTCCAGAGAACAACATCCTTCTCTTCAATCATATTGAAAACCTGTTCAGCAGATTCAGTATCACCATTTTTCAGATACATTGACAATAATGTCGTTCCTATGAAGACACTCCTCTCCGATCCCAATTTCATAACCTGGGCATGAAGAGGTTTCCCATAACAAGTTGCCGAAAAGCCACTAGTAGCAGAAATAACAGCAGCAAAAGTATATTCATCCGGTTTAGGAAGAAACACTCCTACCAACTGGATGAACAGATTCATAGCATCCGCTCCCTCTCCATTTTCCGCAAATCCAGAAATCATTGAGTTCCAAGAAACTAAATCTGGGTTCTCAATTTTATTAAAGACATTAAATCCAGTTTTGGTGTCACCGCAACTGCAATACATGTCAAGCAAAGCATTTTGCAAAGGCAAATCGGCTACTACATTCAAAACAATAACTTGTGCATGGATAACTTGTCCACACCTACAGTCTCCCAATTTACCACAAGCATTCAATATCATTGAGTATGTGAACTCGGTTGGAACAATGCCATGCCTCACCATTTTACCAAATAATAATACCCCTTCCTCTAACCTCTCATTTTTCAAATTCCCAAATATCATGGAATTCCACAAAACAACATCCTTCTGTACAACACAACCAAAAACTTTGTTTGCAGATTCCAGATCCCCACAATTCGAATACATCCCAAGCAATGATGTCTGAACAAATACATCATTAAAAAACCCATGCTTAACAGATTGACAATGGATCAATGACCCCATAAACCAATCCTCAAGCAAACAACAAGCTTGAAGTGAACTCGAGAAAGTTGACCCATTAGGCGTCAAACCCTGAGTACCCATCAGCGCAAATAACTTCAAACTCAAAAATCCATGGTTATAATCTCTAGAAAAAGCTGAAATCAATGCATTATACGAAATAATATTTCTTTGAGGCATTTTGTCGAACAGTTTCTTTGCGTTGAAGAGAGAACCACAACGCGCGTACATAGAGAGGATGTTGTTGTTCAAATATGGACATTGTGCATAGCATGTTGAGATCGTGGTTGTGAGGATTAGAGCGTGGAGTTGATAAGCCTTTCTGAGAGAGGTTATGGCGGTGCATTTTTGTATCAGTGTCGTTAAAGAAAGAGCGTTCATATAAGAAAGATCAGTTAACTGCTGCCCCCGCCCACAATTCTTCTAAAAAGGGCTTGAATGGAATGATGAACTACATGTCGCTTCATTTTGGTGCTTGCATAACTATGGACCTGTTCCATGTCATAAGAGGTTCCCTCATTGAAGGTTACTCCATGTCAAATTCTATTTTTTAGTGATTACTTCTGTCAATATTTGTGTTTATTTTTTAGAATACAATAATAGCTATAGTTTAAAGTAAATTTTTAAAAAATATATTAAAATAATTTTATTTTTATTTTTAAAAAATTATTTTTAACATTACAACATCAATACAATCTTAAAATATAAAAAAAAATAAATTTTATAGCCTTTCTCAGATAATATCTTAATCCCTGTTAAAAACCAACAACATTAAAAAAAAGAAATGGAGAATTAAAAAAGAGCTCTCTAGGAGCAAAATCATCAAGAAGAAATTGAATTCATGAAAAAATATGAAGCCAGTTGGGGGCGGCATTCCTTAGTATCGAGACTTAATTTCTAACTAATTCAAACTAGCCATTGATGTTTCTCTAAATACACTAAGCTTAAACCCGCTATGTTACTGATCCCATAATAAAAGCTAATAAAAGGAAAGCGCTTGAAATAGATGGATCAAACATGTAGTATTCAATAGAAGAGTAACTAAAAGTTATTAACAATACTAGGAAATTTAAAAATGCTAATGAAATATGATGTTAAGGTAAATATTTTGTTGGGAATGTAAACGTTGATAGAATAAGCAATTGAATATCCATGCAAAAGAAATCAGATTTTATTGTTCATTTTTTATTTACAACTAATTTCCTAAAAAAATTACCAATTACTTGTTCCATCGATAAATTCTACATATTATGTAAGTTTTGTCAAAAAAATTCTATAATGGTTGCAAAGATTTCAATAAAATATCTAATATGATTTTCTTTCCATCAATGAATGCACCGATATTTTTGTAATTTTTTTATTAAATAACCTATTATTTATATATTTAATTGATATTTGTGTTGGAATCATTTATATTTAGAATTTTATGATATGGTTGTTAAATTTAAAAATATATGTAAATTTATTATAAGATCATGTTTTTGTTTTTAGATAAAAGTTATACCAATCCAGTTTCAAAATTAAATGCATATTGTTTAAAATATGATTTTTTTTTGCATTTTTTTTGTGAATTTACTTTATTTTTCTTATTTAAGACTACATCGCATAATTATTTTTATTTTTTTATTTATTTAATTCATGGCAAAGAAATAACTTTTAGAGTTCAAATTGTGGGAATGTTTGAAACTACATTAGTATTTATATTTATATGTGCATAAAAATTATTTTTTCAATAAAAAATTATACATGTTAGGATGATTTTAAGTGGTTGATTATTGCTTTTCTTTTTCCTTCCTGTTTTCTTATCCCCAATCCATTTTTCTTATCCCCAATCCATGTTAAACTGTTTGAATTTGAATTTACAATCACCTTTGTTGTTGCATTAGCTTTTTAAACCTTAACTTTAAAATCTAACCTTTGAATGGGTTCAAGCCTTTTTAAATTTTTCATGTGAAGGCAACATTCCTGATTTTTAAATTTAAATTCTAACTATGTTTGTGCATAATATAATATTGCATTAACTTTAGTTTTATATTAAGAATCATATTTTTGAATTGAAGATCTTGAAATTGAAATTCTTCTATTTACTATGACTTTATATCTATATATTTTTTTATTTTTTTATATAAGAGTTCTAAATTTAAAGCTATTTATTTGGATTGCAAATGGAGTTTCTTTGCATAAGAATTGGTCAATCTTGAATTTTTAAATGTTACAACTTTGGTTTGAATTTTAAAAAAGTTTGGCTTACGCATGGTTTTGACTTTTATTCTACATTTAGATATATTTTATTTTATTTTATTTTTAATGTTAAAATCATTTTCAAAATTTTTATTTGAACTTATCTTATTTGACAATATACATGATGATTCTGATTTGCATTTTTATACCATTGTTGTGGCTATATTTATATGTATTTAGATCCTTTTGGTTTTGTATTTTGCATATTTATTGTTTTTTTCTCAATATTTTTACTAAATTTTAATGTGTAGATATATATATATATATATTAAAAGTGTTACATGTGTTTTGGTATATAACATGCATATATATATATATATTAAAGATTTTATAAGGTTTAGTGTTTTAGTGTTTATCTACGGAGTGGTAACTCCAATGTAAAACTAACCTACTAAATATTAAAACTCTTAATTACTTATTTGTTAAAATACTTATCTATATATATATATATGTGTGTGTGTTTATTAATGTTATCATAACTTGAGATCGCCATATTTTCAAGGATTAGATTTATTTTTATTATTATTATTATTATTATTATTATTATTATTATTTTGGATTATTGATTTATGTATCTAGTAAGTAACCCTCAATCATATAGTGCAAATGAACCTCATAATTTTTTTTATAAAAATAGTGATCGTTGATGATATTTTGCTTGAGTCTATCATGGTTTTATAAGTTTCAGTGTTTTAATGTTTATTAATAGAATGGTAACTCGAATATAAAACTGATCTTACTACTGAAAATTAAAACTCTTAATTATTTATTTGTTAAAATACTTGTCTATTTATATATGTGTTTATATTAATGTCATCTTGTCTTAAGATTGCCATATTTTCAAGGATTAGATTTATTATTATTATTATTATTATTGCATTATCAATTTATATATCTAGTAAGTAACCCTCAATCATTATGTATAATAGTGTTATATCCTTCGAGTATTTGGTCATTTAATATTTTGTTATGAGTAGATAAATAGATAATACATCATTTTATTTTATTATGATTAATGTGTTTAACTCTTTTATTTTGATTTTATGCACTTGAATTTGCATGTTTGAAAATGTCTCTTGGAAATGCCCTTTTAATTCGCTCGTTTGGTTTTGCATCTAACAACTATTTAGGGTCTGTTTGAGATAGTAATCAAGTTTATGCTTTAAAATATTTTTTATTTATAAATATATTAAGATAATAATTTTTTTATTTTTAAAAATTTATTTTTGATATCAACACATTAAAATAATCTAAAAATACTAAAATAATATTAATTTTAAGTAATTTTTTTTTAAAACACAAGTTAAACTTTATTTTCAAATGAATTCTTAATTAGTTACGTCGATCAATAAGATAAGTGAATTCTCCTAACATTTTAACATTTAACATATCTATAAGATACTATTATTTTATTATTATTTCATTTACGATGTTAAATCTTTTATAGTTCATGGTGTTTATTTTATTTATTTTCTTAAACATGATAGTTTATTAAACAAGTTTGATATTGGAATGTGCTTTCCTTTCTTCTCTTTCCAAGTGGCTTCAAGCCCATTGTACTATCATTAAATGAAATAATCTTTAAATTAAGTTTATTACTAGAAAACTTTTAGGTTGTTATTTATAAGTAAGGATTGGGACCATCACTTTAATAACAAACATAATTAGTAGGTTAGAAAACTTAGCATAAAAATGTGATTTGCGATATGATTTCTTAAGTTAAACAAACATATAACAATTTATCTTTAGATATGATACCTTAATATGATTTTTTTATTATAAAATATTTGCATTATCAATTTTAGATGTTCTGGTTGCTTTAAAATTGGTGATGACTTTTATATTTTTATTTACCCTTTTAGTTCATCTAAATATTGAGCTTGAATTATCATAATTAAGATTGAAATGTACATATTAGAAAAACAAAAAATTCAAAAGGACTTGAGAGAATCCTAAAAGTTGCTATAAAAGTCCCATAAAAGGATGAAAAGTTTGAATGCTACTCTAGAGTTGAACTTCTTGAATTTTTTTTTAAAAAAGTAAAATTCTAATTATTCAAAAAATTAAAAATATTATCTAAAACAAGGCTATCTGATTATTTAAAAATAAATATAAATAAAAGTTCACCTAAAAATAAAATCCTAAAAATTTATTAAAAATGAACAAAAAACACAAAACCATGGAAAAAAAGAGAGGGACTAAATGATGGAATCTAGATTCTAAAACAATCCCCAATAAAAATAGTTTGGTTGTCTATGATAATGTTTATTTTTATCCGTTTTTATATTTGTGGTAAAACAAATATAGTAAGATGTTTGGTAACAAACTAAATTACATTTTATGTTATGGGCCTACTAAAACATTGAGTTCGAAACATAATTTATATATTTTTTAATTGAGTTTTGTAAAAATTTCTTTAAAACTCTATTTGTTTTTTTATTTCAAAAGTGCTTTTGAAATAAATTAAATTTATTTTATTATTTTATTTTTTAAAATTAATTTTTTTAGTTTTTTCAAATCATTTTAATATATTGATATTAAAAAATATTTTACACTATGAAAAATAACTGTAATCACATTCTCAAACATAACTGATACCAAACATTTTATAGATATTTTTTATTGTACATAAATTTTAATCATAATTTTTATTAAATATATATCTAAATTTAAATAATTATACTTTTTAAACTTGATATTTTTTAAATTATAATCACAAAAACTATATAAAATACAAACACTTTGCATGACAAACACATTTGAACGGACACTTTGAATCAGGGTGGCTTGCCTATTCTAACTCCCAAATTAAAAGTTATGCCCAAAATATATACAATAGTGGAAAATATTTATAAACTAGATTAAAATTATATGAGATGTTGTATTTAAAGACGGTTTAGAAATATGATGTAAATTATATTTTTTTAAAATTTAATTTTTTTTATTAAAATTTAATATGTTTTGAATTTTTTTAATATATTAATGTTAAAATTATTTTTAAAAAAATAAAAAATATTATTAATATATATTTTAATATAAAAAATATTTAAAAAATAATTATAATCATGCCTTCAAAATAAAGGCAGTACAGCACCATCAACTTCATATTTCAGAGCTCAGCTCCTCCGAAATATCCCACATCACCTACATATCCTATGTAACATCGTAGGTGGGTAGTTCTTAACTTATTATAAGGAACAGGCATGAATATAAGTTTTGAATATGACTGCATTATACTGTACACTAAAATAGATGTTACTTTTACTGTAGTAGTTGTTACTATGGATTCCATTTTATACTAACATTGCAATCCATAAAATTTCAATTAGGTTCCTAAATTTTTTAAGAAAGTTCAATCTGATCCCTAAAAATTTGAATTCTTTATTTTTTATCCCTATAGTCTTAGGTATTTACTTTTTGATCCTAAAACTTTATTGGTCTTACATTTAAGTTCTTTGCATGTTGAGAAAAAGTTAAATTAAGTCCTAGAAGTTTCATAAAAAAATAATTCATCCCTAAAGCTTTAGATTTTTACATTTTAGTCCCAATAATTTGGGTGTTTAGGATTTAATCATAAACTTTATTTTGATCACTAAATCGTTCAAAATTTACATTTTATCCCTATAGTTTTAAGTGTTTAGGTTTTGGTCTTCAAACTTCATTTACCTCATGCTACGTGATTAATGTTGATGAAAATTCAATTTAATGCTTAAATTTTTTATAAAAATTTAATTTCATCTTTAAACTTTTTTATATTTATTTTTTTAACACTAAAATCTTATTTCTTTAAGTTTAGGTTCTAAAACTTCATTTCCGTCGCATTTCAATTCATGGATGCCAAGTAAATATTAAAAGAAAGACATGATAAAAGAGACAAGAAAGAGATTTTAGCCCACCACTTTTTAGCCATAAAAATATCAATCTTGCTGTTAATGGTTATATTTTGAAGATGAGAGTTTAATAAATATGGTTTTCTCCTTTAACAATGCTAATTAAAATAAATGAAGATATTTAAATGTTTTTTAAATTTCATTTGATTTTTAATTTTTAGATTGATTAAATGCTATTTTTGGGTTGTAAATAAAATTATTAAGGTTTCTATGATATTTTTAGTATATTTTGTTTTGTTGAAGTTTTGGTTTTGGGGTTCAAAAATCATGTTGTTAATAAAAAACATGTTTCATCCCATACTAGAAAAAATGTATATATTTAGAATTTTAACTAAATAAATACATTTTTTAGAATTTTAATCATTCAAACTCTTTCTTGTATTTATTTTAATTATTATAGAATTAAATAAGAATTGTCTTTGAACATGATCCAGCTGCCTATGTTGTTTTTTTATTATTTCATAGTTTATTATACATATATTACTCTTAATCAGCATAATAAAATATTTCCATGTGTATTTGTTTTTTTCTTATTATTAGAAAACTCAACTTTAATCTTTAATTAATATTCACAATTTTTTTTTAATAATTTATTAATTTACATGATTTTAAATTCATTACATTAAATTAAATGTATGTATCATCTTTTTATTTCTCAATTAATAAATTTTAGAATATTTGAAAATAAATTTATAATACTTTATAATACTAATATCTTTTAATTTTGCGTTAAAAATTAACATTGAGACCTACATATTTATAGTGCAACATAGACTGATGCAACAATATTATTCGATATTTCACCCACATTTAAATAGTGTTTTGCTTATGTTTTATATATAAAATGCCTTGATATTCTTTGTTGTATGTTTTGAAGGTAATTTTGGATGAAAAATCCAAAAAGAAGTAAATTTGAGATAATTGATATATTTGACCTTTAGTCGATATTTTGTGTAGAGCGTAAGCTCTAAAGGTTGAAATGAAATGATTACAGTGACATTAAAAAGCTAACATCCATACCTTTCTTGAAATTTAAGGTAAGAAAATAAAATAAGTGAAAGCATGGAAATCATAGCTTTCAAAGTCAAATCTTACTATCTGCCAATGTTGACCTTCGTCTACTTCGACTTGAATATCTAGAGCTAAAAAAATCCAATTGATGCAAACTTAATTTTTTTGGATTTCTAACTCAAAGGTGTATAAACGCTTAATTTTTCAAACAAAAAAAAATGTCATATAAGGGAGATATGATTTTTTAAAGATGACAACTTAATTATACTAGTAAACAGGTTCCATGAAAAAACGAGTCCAAATTACATTCTGAAGCATCCAAACTAATATCCAAATTTTTATTTTAGCAATTTAGCTCTTTTAAGTCAAAGTTTGAAGATTTAATGCAAGGTTATTTCCTTTTTTTATATATAAAAATAGTTATTAAAGTACTTAAATGTAAAATGTCAACTTAAAGGAGGACTATTTTGTAAAATAGAGACTAGAGTTTCCTAAGATATAAAAAGAATGAGAGAAGAGAAGGGGGGCAACCACTTAAGAGGAGAAAAATGCCCCCCTCCTCTAAAAAACTTGAAATTATGTATTTTTCTTTCTTTTTAATTAGTTCTTTCTTAGGTGCAAAGACATGAAGACCTTTAGATTTTAAGAACTGTGAGATTTATTTTACCTTTTCATTTTAGTTTATATGATGAATATGTTTGTTCTCTTATGTTTATTTTTTCTATGATTGTTTATGTTAATTGTTAGAGTGGACTATAAGTTATTATTGTTGACAATCTATTGCTATGTTTGATATCAAAATCAGAGTTGTGGTATAAACTTGTGAAACAACTGAGTTTAATAATGATGACGGATCTACGTTATTAATCTTAGAAAAAACATTCATTCAAATCAAACATAGACTATGGACAATTATGTTTTCTTGATTAATCAATTTATCTAGATCTAAAGGCTGCCATTGAATTAAATAACTAGTCTGAACACTGTGGTTATTTGATGATTATAGTTAATTAAATAGCGAATCAGTTAACTAACTAATATTAAGAAGAGATAAATATTTAAAATATAAACTGATGTTTCATTTTCATGATCAGTTCTAATTTTTGTAAGTAGATGTGTGCTTGCAACTAAGGTTTGTTATCTTAATAATTTTTTTATTTTATTTAATTTCGCTTAATAGTTTTCTAATTTCTTTTGCTTTAGCCTAGATAATGTCCAACCCCCCCCCAAGTTGCATATCATCTAGCATNTATCTTAATAATTTTTTTATTTTATTTAATTTCGCTTAATAGTTTTCTAATTTCTTTTGCTTTAGCCTAGATAATGTCCAACCCCCCCCCCAAGTTGCATATCATCTAGCATAAAAAACTAATTTGAACCTTCCTCGTGGGATCGACCCCTTGCTTGTTCTGTATTATTTTGTGTGTTATGTTTTAAACTAGGATAATTAATTTGTGTGACTGCAACATCGCAACATAGACACAGGATAAAATTTTATAATATTTGGATCAAAATAAATAACTATACTAGAGTTTTTTTTCTCAAGTTTTTGAACTGAATCAAACTATAAATTAGTTTAAATTGAATAATTTTTATTTGGTTTAGTTTAATCCTTTTCTCTTCCAAACTTGTTCAAGTTAAAATTATTTCAATGGAGTTTTTTTTTTCTATTTGGCTTTTTTTTTAAAGGTTTTTATTTTTATTGTTGTTGTATTGTTGTGTTTATAGTTTATTCACCTTTATAGATGAACCGGCCTTGCAGGTTGGTTGGGACCCAGTTGAACCTAGTCTAGCATTGGTTTGGGTCTAAGTAAAATCCTGTCAGGGATTTGGTTTGCGAAACTTGGTTAACTCAGAACCTGATTGATCCGAATAAATCCAGCTGAGACCCGACCTTTATACACATACACGTGAAATAATGTCGTTTTTGACCTTTTAATTATAAGAGGTAAAAAAAAACAATGAAGAAAAAAAATAATTAAAGAAAAAAAACATTTCAATTAAAAAAAACCTTTATCTAAGTTTGACCATCTCTTTGTCCTTTCAATTTTAGTATCTAAACTCATTAATTAATCCTTTTATTTATGTGACAGACCTGCATTTAAGATAAACATTTACTACAAATGAAAGGTATCTTATATTATTAGATATGCTATTATAAAACATGCTTTAATTAAGGAGTTATTGATACTTCAAGTGTAAAATGATGACATAAAACCTTGATAAAAATACATTTTTAAGTATTAATCAATGCATATGGAAATCTATCATTTCAAAGTAAGATTATAAGTAAGATGAAGTTATTTAAGAATGCTAAACATGACTTTGGTCGAGCATTCGCAGTAAATAATCATCCCTTTATGCCTTCAGATATATAATTTTTATTTTTTAAAATATTATTTTGGTATCATCTTACTTATTTTTTTTTATGTAAATGAATGGTGGATGACATATGGAATTAGTGCTCCAAATCTACAATATTTAGCTATATGAGTGCTAAGTTAAATTTGTAGTTATTCAGCATGCGAGAAAAATTTGAGTATTTTTAAACACATTCACTCTAAGAAAATAAATAGGTTAGAGTACCAAAGGCTTAATGACATTATTTATATCCACTACAATCTAAGATTAAAACAAAAGTATTTTTCTTTCCTTAAATTTCTTAAATATTATTTTATCTTATTTGGTAGCATACTTATATTGTGTTTACCTTCACTTTTAATAAATATGAATGATTGGATATGATGAAATTATGATCCAATTAATTTTGAGACAATTTATGACATTAAAAATTAGATAGTAGAAGATAGCTCGTTAATTTTGGTAACTGAAGAAGCAGAGAGTTTTTACCAAGCTCTATCAATAATGACCATACAAGATACTGTAGATGATGATAATTAATGATTGATTATTTAGTGATAAATATTATTTAAAATAAAGTATTGCTTAACATATAATTTTTATTTGTTAATTGTGTTTTAAATGTAGATGTTATAAATATTAATGGGATTGAATATAATTATGACGATGAAGTTTTAGAGGAGCATGTTGATGTTTTATTATGTATTAACGAGATTGACTCATTTCAATCGATATTTAATTTAAATTTTGCTCATATGAAAATGAAAGAACTTAATGTGTTCATTTAATAAAAAAATAAATGTGTTGTTGATTTAGAATGTATGTTTTTAAATGTCTTGTTTTAAATATTTTTAAATTTATATTTAGTTTTTATTTTAGATATTGAATTAAATTTATGTTGTTGGTTTTAAATTTAAATTTGGTTTATATAAGTATTGCATTCTAACTAGTTGTGTATTTTTTATAAGTATTTTATTGTTTTTTTAAATTAACTTGAGTCAACTCATCTAACCCATAATCTAATTATTAGACCACGTCAAGTTTTAAAATTATATCTTTGTATATATAACTAATTCAAAAATTAAAAAAAATATATTTTTTAATAAATAACAAAACAACGCAACGCTAAACAGGCGATTAAAGTTTACCCCTAGAGAAAAAAAAAGTGGAGTACAATTTAAACACATACTTAAAACACAGCGTTTTCATTCGTCAAGAACGATCACCCAGTTACAGTCAGACAGTCACCATCACAGCGCCACAAAGTTACCTCTATTTTGAAGCTGAAAACCAAAACAAGTTACCCTAAAAAATGTCTCCTTATTCCAAACTCTCTCTGCTCTGCCGTCTTGTCGACAACCTGCCGGAACCGGAAACAGCAAAAACGAAGGAGAGGGATCTTCTAATTTCTCTCTCTCAGGTTACCGTTGTTTCACTCATTGAATCCTCTCTCATTCACTATTTCTTTACATTTACGTTGAGGTTTTCTTGTATCAGATTTTGAAAGTAATTCAGACTTGCACTCGAGAACTTGATAAAGTAAATTACTCTATTCTCTTCCTATTAATTTTGATCGATAAGCTTCAAAACAAAATGTTTCAAGCTGTAATTTATTTATTCTACAGGAGACTGAAAGTAAGAAGATATGTTATGGTGAGTCGGTGCTGCATCATGAGGAGCACAGCTGTTTGATTAAGATAGTAACTGACTTGGTAATCTCATATCTCATACTCTGTTTTCTTTTTTTGAAAAAATTTAGTGCCTTTTTTTGCTAATTGTTCAAAATATTATTTTTTATGTAGATAAATTTATGCTGCTTTATTTGCATTTGTCAGTGACAGTACAAGGGTAAGAGAAGGGAGAAGGGATCAAAATCCTTTCTATCTAAAGGTGGATGAGATTTTGGAGAGTGGGAATCCTAATGAGACAATAACATGATTTTGGGAGTGGTTTACGATAAATCTAAGCATGTTTTTTCACGTGTGATATGTATTCGAAAGTTAGCTACACATTTTTTGTTGTTCTGTTCTTACTTATTATATTGAGCCTGATACTTTGGTTTTGTGAAATTCACTTGTGTGGGTTGTTTCTTGACAGATGCTTCTTCTTAAAGTTGAGAGTCAATATGTACAACATTCGGTGGGCAACGTTCTTGTAGCCTTTTCTGAGTTTGTGGCTTTGTCTGTAAGTTAATCTTCTTTGCATGTCATGGTTTATGCTGCACCAGTGCGTGTTGTGTGTTTTACTGTTGTTAGTATTATGAATGTTTTGCAGGGAAGTGGGTGGGATTCTTTTATTCATTCATTAAGCACTTGTCTTGAATTGGCGATTGCCAATGTGTTCTTGTATTCTTGGGAACCATCAAGAACTGGAGTTGAGGATTCAACTTGTGGTTCTTCAAGTTATGAAGTCTTAAAATCTAGTTTGAAAGGTGGTGATTGGTCTACAGCAGCAGGGATTGTTCGAGTTTTGAGAATTTTATTGAAACATTTGAAGCAAGAGTGTGATAATCAACTTCTTGAAGTGTATTTGGGTTCTGTCAGTTCCTTTCTCTCAAATGTGCCTTGGGAGTCCATGGATGAGATTCATGTTGATCAGAGTCACAACAATTGGGATGTTGATCCTCAGAATTGCTGTTCTAAGGATGCTTCAGTTTTCAGAAGTATTGGTGCAAAAGAGCCAACAGTTCTGTTTCTAGGGAATTTTATTCAGTTCCTTTGCTCTTTGGTTGAGCAAAGTATTGCTGTGGAAACTGAGTTTGGTTCCCAAGTTCAGTATCCAGTTCTCTCCATGGTCATCAGTCTTGTTCCTAAACTTGCATGCTGGTGCCTTTGCAAGAAAGGGAAGAGTGTGAAGCTGTCGGTCTCTCAATACTTCAGACACAAATTATTGGTATTGATTTATCTTATTTCTTTCCTTTATTTTTTTTTTCCTTTTTGAGAAATTATCTTTTTTTTTTTGAATGTGTAGAGTGGAGAATATTTTTCATAAAAATTTCATAGGAAGTCATATTGAGATGAATTAAAGGCAGGCCTGCTTTCGCTATCCAAGCAGGAGGCTTTTCCCATGTCTATCTGCTAGATGTTGCCTTTGCATTGCATTTTAAATTTTAAATTGTCTTAGAAATGCTTATCGTGTAGGTATTTGCTGAAGTGCATGATGCTATTCCACTGATAGGGAATAGTTATCACTTAGCTGTATATATCATTTTTGTTGAACTTCATTATTCTTGCAATAACATAGATGTGTTCTGCAGATGCTAATGCTGAGAATTATTTACGTAACCTGTCTAGGTTGCTCTACTCTAATTTTATGGTTGCAACTTCTTCATGAGTACTTCGAAGAGCTTTTGCAGAAACCCATAAACAAACTCGAGGCTGGTCAGGATGAATGTCTAGAAGGCTCTCCTTTTTTGTTAGGCCTTTCTAATGGAGAACTTGATGGCATGCATTCCTTTCATTTGCAGAGGCAGACTCTGCTCCTTTTTCTAAGATGTTGCTTCAGTCTGATGAGTTCCACAGGAGAGACAAGCAAGCAATGTGTGACTTCAAAGACAATTCTCAAGTCTTGCTTGACTGTTGCCTCAGTCTCAGATCTTGATTATTGTAGCAGAAATAAAGGTTTACTGGAGCTTTATAATTGGCTGCAAGGGCATCTTCCAGATGATATATTAGTTGATCATGAAAGGTATCTGGAAAAGTGCATGGGCTTTTCCTTATCTTTCCTCCAGTTATATATGCAGGAGGTTTGCCATTTAACCCATCAGGAACTGTTCTTTTTAAATTTTGGAAGTTTCTCACTTTGCATGCTTGACACAATTAGCTTGATCTTAGATTTTTTTTTCCTATATTTTTTCCCTTTCATGGGTACTCCATTGGGGCTTCTGTGCTCTAATTGCTTTGTCTACCATGAAATGCAGGATGATGTATTATTTATGGTCCTTTTGCAACTGCTGAGTGTGCCTTTCTGTACTGAGCGATGGTGAAAATTGAATGTGTCTGTTTCTTTGCTGTCAATATTAAAATAGAATTGATTAGGGAACATAATGGATTATTCTATTATATCCAGGTTAAATGGAGAAAAGCTGACATCTCAATATCTGAAAGATGCTACTCATCATGTCTCAAACCTCTTTAATCCTGTGAACCTATTCCATCTATTCCTTGCTGAGGTAAGTGTCGAATTCAACACCCCCCAACCCAAACAAAAAAAAAAAAAAAGAAAAAGAAAGAAAAGAAAAGAAAAGAAAAGGAAAAAAAAAGAGATATTAAGAGACATTTCTATGAAATGTGATGATTTTTTATTCCATTTATATTTTGAAACGTATGCTTCTTGTTCCCTTACAGTTGCATTATGACCACCAAGTGCTACTTGATTACCTTATTTCTAAAGATGTTGGAATCAGTTGTGCTGAATATCTTTTAAGGTATGTCTTCTAGTCACTTTTGGAACATGCTAATCCTTGCTTCTAACTTGTAAATTATACATTTCTCAGAAATAACTTGATACAATTCTGTAGTTGGGTCTTATTAATTTGCTCCTCTTACTCACAGAACTCAACGCTCAATTTAGTGTGCTTCTTACAAATCATTCTTTGTATTTTTTTTTCTCATTATAGGTGTTTGCGTATGGTACACAATTCATGGAACGTCTTTGTCACATTTTCAATGGATTGGAAAGTTGTAAATCAATCATGTTGCAAGAAGAGAAGACTTCTGTTGGATGTCTCTGATTTTCAGGGAGACTTGTCATCAATACCTGTGCAATGCATTTCTCAATCACTTGAGGAAGAAGATGAGAAAGAGTTTGAATATACATGTGAAAACCACCAAAACAAAAGACAGCCATTCAAGGAAGCCAAAGATTGTTTGATTTCCTTAAAAGCTTCTGTGGAAAGTCTTCATAGAAAGAATCTGTTTCCATATAATCCACTAGTGCTCCTGAAACGGTGTGTTTTTTCCTTAACCATTATCCGTCACATCATTTATATTTTCATAACAGCAGGGTTGACCTTAACGTAGTTTGTTTATTGAACTGAGCCTTTGACATAGTTTATTGTTTTCTTTTCAACATTCTTCCAATAACCTGGAAAAGTAATTATGTGCTGTATGTCTTTTCATTTGCTCAAGTCATGCCCTTTTAAGTGATCAACTGTTGATAAAAACCAAGCATTAAACAACATTTGAAATAGTATATTTGATTCAAATTTTATATGATGTCCTCAAGGGGACCCAAAGACTTGCTGAGAAAACCACTGTATTTCCAACTATATACCTTAATGATTGGCATCTTGATGCAGACAGATTCATCATATATGCTAGTTATGGAATTTGGTGATTTATGAAGTAATGTAAAAATTTGTAAGAGTGTACATGTGACATCTGCGCATATGAGTTTAAGACTTCTTGACATGAATTAACCCTGAGTGAGTGTTCATAAGCTCCTTATTTTGTAAAAATATACATAGATAAATTGACATTATATTGGTTGCTCTGTGCTTGCAGTTTATCACAATTTCAGGAGCTATGCCATAGTTGAAAGAATTATTGTCTTCCTAGAATGGAAGAGCTATTAGGAACTTTAGTGGCGATGCCACTGTCTCTGTTCCTGAATAAATAGTGAATTTGAGATCCTTTCGGCAAGAAGGTTTGGCACTTAGCCGTTCCTCGGAGGTATCAACTGCATAGATTGGAGTATTCATCATGGCAATTGGGAAGACATCCATTCAATGTTTTAAGGGCAACTGTTCAAATATTTTGTTTTCTTGATAAATTGGTTGAAGACCGGGTTGTAAAGAGTAAGCTAGTCTCCTCATGCAATCATGCATTTACGGTAGTTTGTACTCCACATCCTATTATACGTGGTCTAATTTCAATTTTTGTTTTTGTAGCAGTATAGGAGGCAAGGAATTTGTTTTTCTTTTTTGGTTTGGGAGCACATCTGAAATTGGGCTTGTTCTGCTTCTGCTCCACGATCATCCTTATGAAGATTGCATCCACCTGATTTTAACACTTGAATATACAGCATTCATCTTTTCAGCAATGATACCGAATACATGCATAATGCATAAAGAAAATTTGATTGCACAAACTGATGTTTGGTCTCTGCAGTATGGACCACAGAAATCTCCTTCCCTCCCTCCCCCCTCCTCTCTCTCTCTCTCTCTCTGTGTGGCTGGATGCTGTTTTATGTGAGGAGGATCAGTGCTTGCTGTTAGATGGAGATGCTATCAAGGGACTATAAAATGACAATTGGAGGTATCAAGGGACTGTGAAATAACAACTGCTGGTCCATTTAAAAGGCCATTCTTGAATTTTTCAAATGTGGCAACAGTTGTGGACCTTTTGTTTTACTAATAACAGTTCTTCCTAAAAGAAGATAGACTAAGCTCATTGGCAAACTCCGACGACTCCAACCATATTATAACATAGCCAGCAGGACAAAAGACCAAACACAAGGGATAGGAAAGTAGAGTGGTAGGAGATGGAGAGGCAGAGGCACCTGTGCTAGTCCGTGGAGCCTCGTGGTGGTATAAGGTGGCAACTTTGCTTAAATCAGCTGGTTATGAAGTTACAGCTCTGGACATGGCTGCTTCAGCGGTCCATCCAAAGTAGGCAGACAAACTCCGAGCTATCTCAGACTATTTTGAGCCGTTGATGGAATTCATGATATCTTTGAAGCATATAACATGCCAGGTCCTGACCTCTATAAGAGAAGAGGTATTATGTTCTCCCTCTCGCCTTCTCTCTCTCTCCACACGCATACGAAGACAAAAATAAATGCTTCCTGAGAATAACTATATCTTACAGGGAGAAGAGAAGGCAAGGAGCATGGTATTTATACTCTATGCTTTCTTGATGTCTTATGAAATTACAGGGCTGTTATTTCTAGCCCCTGGTTTGTGTTATTTCAGATCTTTTATGCTGGATACATTGGATCTACATATGATGGTAGCGTTTTCTTTACCAGCCAGCAAATTAGATTTGAGTATTTGGTTCCAGCTTGTTGCATAGAGTGGCATCTAATGCGATTGTGCTGGCACAAAAATTATCCTGTTTGACATAATCTTTTTCTTTGGTGTGTTTTGTTTGGGCTAGAGCACAGCCAGGTTTCAACCTTGTTCAAGTTTGTCATTTTTGCTGTGGATAGTGTTTTATTTTTAAATTGAAATGAAATGTTTTAGTTTTAAAATGTCTAGGCGTGTTGTTTTAGAGTTATACTATTCATATATATATATATATATAACAAATATAATTTAAATTAAAGATAAATTAATTATAAATTATGTAATAAAAAGATAATATAAAAAAATGTAATTTTAAATTTTAAAATATTTTTAAATAATCAAGATTAAATAAATTTTTAACTTAAACAATATCAAAATATTATAAAAGTAAAATGTTTTAATATAAATATTTTAAATTTAAAGCTAGATTAATGTTATTAAGGTAAATAAGATCTAAAGTAATTCTTATTTTGTTTAAATTTTTATAAAATATAAATATGAAAAAAATAACATGAATATAAACTATATATATTGATGATAAATCTAATTTTAGAAAATTAATATTATTATTAATGAAAATAATGATAATAATTTTTAATATTATTATTAATATCATTGCTATTAAAAATAGTAGTGAAAAAAAAATTTCTATACTTGGGTGGTTGAATTAATGACTTTTCAAGATAGGAACGAAACATATGGAATAGAATTGAAACATTTTGATTGAAATTTAACTAAAAAATAAATTCAAAATAGACTGAGATTTGAAATGAGATGAAAATTGTTCTGTTTTATTGTATTTTCTAAATTGTATGAAATATTTCAATTATTTCAAATGAAATAAAATGAAATTGACAACTTTAACCTTGTCTAGCTCAATTGCTATTGATGCTAGACTATATGGAAACTCCTATCGTGTACATGGAGGTTAATGTGAAATGTGCTTGATAGATAAAAAATATTATAAATTTCTATTGTTTAATGGATCCAAACTCTTATAGTGGTTTCCACATTTATTAAGCTCTTTTTATTGTATGATGAATATTTTTCTCCTTGAGAATGTGTATGTGAGAGACTTGTTATTTCCTTGGATGCATCTTATAAAGTTATAACTAGATTTATTAAAATTCCTTTACCTGAGATAAGCCTTCCAGCTAAAAGGTCAGCTTAATGGGCTTGTTATTGATGTCCTTTAGTACACGTATTAAAGCAACAATGTGAATAGATTTATTAAATGTAATAAGGATATTTTTAATTTTTCATGTGATAATTGGTGATCTCTTTATTCTTTGAAAATATTTTTTTAATATTGTGATAATGATTATTTTTGAAGTATTTTTATTAAAAATATATCAAAATAGTATGTGTTTATTATTTTGTAAAAATTATTTTTGATATCACGACATCAAAACAATTTAAAAAATTAATTTAAAAATAAAAATATATTTTTTTAAAGTGTGATGCCATCATAAAAATAAACATCGACTTAATGTGCTAGACATAAGATAAGTCGATTCCTTGATGGCTTAGCAATATATGTTTGATAATGACCTAACAATCCTTCAATGTCTTTTTTGTTTAGCCTTGATTACATGTCAACTTAGTTGTACCAACTCTTCTTTACATAGGTAAAAAGTATTTATCTTCCTACACAAACTAAGTATATTTTACTTCATCTTGATTTATCTAAAATGTTGCATGTAATTAAACTATTCAATAATTGTTAAACTATTAAATAATACAAGGAACAAAAACTTTAGAATACAAGGAGTAGAGGAACTTGTACCCTATTTTTTTGAATTTTTACACTGCATAGTATTTCACTCCCATTAACTTCATTAGTTTTAATTAGCTTAGCATTTTTAATTTCAACAATTTTTGTGCTATGGCTAGGAAAATAAATTCTTTTTGGATAAATAAAGACAAATCCACTAGTTGTTCTAATTAAATTCAATTTCTTTTCATATAGATTATAAATTTTTATTTTTGCTAGGCAACCCTAAACATATAAGTGTCTTAAATTAGGTTTCTCGTAAGTCCACAATTCATTAGATGTTTACTAGGAACTCTTTTTAGTAAATACCTAGCAATTTTTAATATATACATCAATAATGATATTTAACAAGACCAAAAGATTGATATTTTTTTCAGGTGTAGGAATATCAAAGTAATAAATAACCAGGTAAGATCAGGGTCGAATCACAAGAAGTTTAATTGTATAAATTATAAATAATGATGATGATGATGATGATAAGGGCTTTGAAATATAAGATTAATGTAAGGATTAAACAAGGATAAAATAATTCTCAACTTTAGAGGATCCATTAATGATATTTCAAATAAATATATTATAAAGTCTTTCTATCACTCAATTGAAAACCACACATAAAAGAAGGTTGCAATCAAATTATAAATAGTTAACATAATTACATTAATTATTTTACTTTAACAATGCTAATACTTATGAATGTTGGTAAGTATTCATAATTATAACTTATGTTAAAAACAAATCAAGATTAACCAATTAACAAGCAAAGTATTGAGAGTGAACAAGATAACAAATACAAAACATGTTAGTATCAAACATTAAAGTTTACATTGAGTTTACAATATACTTATTCTTATACCACTAGTGTAATCTTTTCATCTTGACTTAATAAACTTAACGGAATATAATAAAAGAGAGAAACATAAATAAACAAGATAAGAACATAAATAAGATATAAGTTAACTGATTAAAGAAAAGAAAATGAAAGGTGTAAACAAGAGATTAATAAAAGCAAAAGTTAAGCATTATAAAAATATAAAGATGGAGAGCAAGAATATGATTTTGATCTGTAAATTAAGAAGCCAAAATGCATGAAATATTTCTTTTTATAAGCCAAAGTTTAGAACTATTGATTTGATGATTAATTGTTGAATGGGTAGCCACATCTTGACTTTGGTAATAATTTTTATTTTTTTGTCTAGAGAAATTGTCATTGCTAACATTAGAATTTAAACATATACTATTCATGAAAGTTCTAGAAAATTATCTTAGCTTTCCAACAATAAAAAATTCATTTAGACTTCTAGAACTCAAGATATGGGTTAAACACTAAACAATATATGGACTATAGGATAAATTTTGACTTTTCTGTTATTACTATAATTTGAACTTGAAAACAACCTTTTTGAATCTTGGACTTCTATGAAAGTTTTAGGCCTATATCTTAGCTTTCCATCCATATAAAATAGATCTAAATTCAAGTTCTACAGCTTCAGATATGACTCAATGACTAAATAGTGTTCTAGTTTGGACCGAACCAATATTTTTTTTATAAGCCTAGCCCTCTCTTTATCTTTTCACTTTAATAGTTAATCACATCAGTCAATCATTTGCATTGTGAGATATACTTGCATTTAAAATGAGCATTTACCATAAATTAAAACTATTTTATATTGTTAGACTTGTTTTTATAAAACATGTTAAGTTAGGAAATTTAATGATACTTTAAGTGCAATATGATAATGTAAAATCTTGATAAAAATGCACTTTTAAATACTAATCAATATTGGTACAAATAAACAACTTAAAACACTCTTAGCCATATGCAATAAAGTGCAATTATATTTTTTTATAACACAATTTTATTGTGGTGTATCTAACATTATGTATTGAGCACATATGCCATAATTTATAAAGAATTTATGATTAGTACTTAAAAGTGCATTTTTATCAAGGTTTTATATTATCATTTTGTACTTGAAGTATCAATAACTTCTTAATTAAAATAATTTTTATAATAACATACCTAATAATATAAGATACTTTTAATTTATGATAAATATTCATCTTAAATATAGACCTATCTTATAAATAAAACAATTGATTGATAAGTTTAAGTACTGAAATTGAAAGGACAAAAATATGACTAAACTTAGAAAAAAAGGATGCTGATACAGTCCAAACTGGAAAATTATTCAGTAATTGGGTAATATCTAGAGTTGTAGATTTTGGATTTAGGTCTATTTTATATAGATGGAAAGGTAAGATATAGATCTATAACTATCATATAGAGTTCAAGATTTTGAAAAAGTCGTTTTCAAGTCCAAATTGTAACAACAACGAAGAAGTCTGAGTTTATCTTGCAGCCTAGACATTGTTCAGTGTTTAGCCCATATCTAGAATTCTACAAATACAAATGACCTCAATGTTTTTTTTTTTAGAAAGCTGAGATAATTTTCTACAATTTCATGTGGGTCTGATTCAAATTCTAACGTTATCAGTGATGTTTTGGGCAAATAAGAAGATAAGAATTGTTATCAATCAAGAGTTGACTACCTACTCAACAATTAGTCATCAAATTAATAGTTTTCAATTTTAACATATAAAAAGAGGTATTTTTCATGCATTTAGGCATCTTGGTTTGCAGATCAAAATCATGTTTTTGCTCTCCATCTTTATATTTTTATAATGCTTAACTTTTGCTTTCATTAATCTCTTGTTTATACCTTTCATTTTCTTTTCTTTAATCAGTTAACTTATATCTTATTTATGTTCTTATCTTGTTTATTAATGTTTCTCATTATATTTCGTTAAGTTTATTAAGTCAAGATGAAAAGGTTACGCTAATGGTGTAAAAATAAATATATTGTAAACTTAAGATGGACTTTAATGTTTGATACTAACATGTTTTGTATTTGTTATCTTGTTCACTTTTAACACTTTGCTTATTAAATGGTTAATCTAGATTTGTGTTGTATAACACTTGGTATAACAAATGCTTAGCACTTTCATAGCCCAACCATATGGTATATAACCAACACTTGTACCATGAAAGAAACTTGATTTGTTATTAATATAAGTTATAATCATGAATACTTGAAAATATTTACAAGTGTTAACATTATTCGAATAAGATAGCGAATATAATCATGTTAACAATTTATAATCTGATATGAATCTTCTTTATGTGTTGTTTCCAACTGAATAATAAAAGTTTATACTATACTTATTTGAAATATTATTAGTGAATTTTCTAACCTTGACATCTATTGTTATTATTATTTAATCCTTATATTGATCTTCTATCTTAATGTTTTCATTAACTTCTTTTTCTAGTACAACCACTATTACTATTATTCTTGTTATTGTTATATTGCCGTTATTTATAATTTATACAATTAACCTCTTTGTAGTTTGACTCCGGTCTTGCTGAGTTATTTATTACTTCGACACTCCTACACTTGGAAGAAGATATCAATATTTTGGTTGTATCAAGTTTTCGAGGCTATTGTCAGGGAGGTAAATTCCTATAAAAATTATAATATTTATTTTATTTTCTCTTTTCACTTTTATTGTATCTAACTTCGTTTCTTTTGCTTTTTTTCTCCTTTTTTTGTTATCTTCTTTCTTTTATTCTATTTCTACACATGCATGAAAGTGTGGCCACGTTTAATAAGTGGTAGACTTTATAGGGTATCCTTATTATTTTTAGAAAATATAGCCGAAGAAGATAATCAGTTGCTTCATAATGAGAATAATAAGAATACCTGTATTAGAACATTTAGAGACCACTTAAATTCTACAAGAATAAGTGCATCATCATACATAGTTTTCCTCTCGATGCATTTTATTTTAAGTTTAAGTCATGTATTATTCAACTTTTACTTTTTTTTCATGACTTAAATTTAGAAAATCCATACTTGCATTTAAGAGAATTTAAGGAGGTTTGTAACACGTACAATGACTCAAATTATAGCATGAACACCATCATATTAAAGTCTTTTCCTTTTTCATTAAAAAATAAAGTTAAAACATGGCTATAAAATTTAAGACTTGGATCCATTAGTGTTTGGGATGAAATACAATAACAGTTTTTTAAAAAGTTTTTCACTTTTAACAGAACAAATGTTTTTACTAATATTGGGATAAATATCAAGACTTATTTAATACTTTTTCTCATGATGGTTTTGAAATATGGAGATTGATTTTATATTTTTATACAGGATTAACACCTAAAGATAGATAAATGGTTGAATTAATATGCAATGAAACTTTTGAAGATAAACACCCTGATGGAGCAATGTAGTTCTTAGACTTCTTAGCTGAAAATGCTCAAAATTAGAACACCGCAGGTGCTTAAGAGGCATCGAGTAAAACTCAACCTCATACATCTAATAGAGGTATGTACAACCTTAGAGAAGATCATGACCTCCAAGCCAAGTTTGTATTTTTAGCTAAAATAGTCGAGGCATTAAAATTAAAAAAGAGCGGTCAATTAAAATTTGTTTAAGATATTGTATGTTAAATTTATGAAACAAATGAATACTCAACCAATGACAGTCCAACTTTGCCTTCATTTAGGGAATGTCTCCATAAACAAGCTCATGATTTAAATAGTTTTTAAAGGCCCAATCATAACCAATACTCGCAAATATACAACTTTGGTTGGAGAAATGACCTAAATTTCAATTGGAAGAGTGATGCACAAACTTCACAGCCACCATTTCAAGCACACCATAATTTTCAAAATTTTCATGAATATGCACATCCTTATGTTCCCCTTTTTATAAGAAATCTTAAGAAAACTTTATATGTATTCATTGAAAAGCAAGAGATAATCAATACTCTATTTGCTCAAAGTATGATATATTTTAAAGATATTCTTGCAAAATTGACATCTGCTCTTAGTTTCTAAGAGAAATGTTAGTTTCTATCTCAACCACAACAAAATCTCAAGGGGCAATATAATACAAATACAAGTAGTTTCAAAAGTCAATACATGGATCAAGTCAAATCAGTCATTACTTTTTGCAGTGGTAAGGTTATAAAAAAATCCACTTTTGAACCTTGTAAGAAAGATGATAAGTCAATCTTTGAGGTAAAGGAAAGGGTTGAATATGAAAATTGCAAAGAAAAAACTGATTCCCTGCTAACATTTCCATTTCCTCATGCCATGACCAAGTAAAGAAAAGTCAATCATAACTCTGAAATCTTTAAAACTTTAAACAAGTAAGGATCAATATACCTTTGCTGGATGCTATTAATCAGGTTCCTTTTTATGCTAAATTTTTAAAAAATCTATGCACTATAAATAGAAAACTGAATGTGAAAAAAAAGCCTTTTTAGCTGAAAAAGTAAGTGCTTTTCTTCAGAATAATAATGCTTTGAATTATAAAGACTCTGATTGTCCTATAATTTCTTACTTTATTGGAGAACATAAAATCAAAAGAACCTTGATTTTGGAGCTAGTGTGAATTTACTTCCATATTCAGTTTTTCAAAGTCTCAATCTAGGTGAGTTAAAACCAACTTTCATAACTCTCTTACTTACTAATAGATCCGTAAAAACACTTAGAGGAATTGTAGAAGATGTGTTAGTATAAGTCAATAAATTCATTTATCCTGTGGATTTTATTATCTTGGACACACAACCTGTTAAAGCATGTAATTCATTTCTTATTATTTTAGGACGTCCATTTCTTGCAACTTCTAATGTATTGATCAATTGTAGAAATGGACTAATAAAGCTATCTTTTAGAAACATGACATTGAAGATGAATATTTTCAAAATTTGCAAGCAACGTGAAGATGATAATAATTTATAAGAAATATATCATATTGAAAAATTAGTTTATAATCAACTTGAATCTACCTTAAGTAAAATTTAGTTGGATGAATTTGAAGATTTGGAAGAGATTTATTCTCAGAAAAAAATCACAAATGAAAAAGGCACAAAAAATATTGATAAGGATCTTTTATCAAGAGTGACAACAGATTCAACATCTAACATCACACCAATCGATGATTACTTTTCTAATGAATCCTTACTTTCTCTTTGTTCAATGCCTTGGTTTGCTAAAAATATCAATTTTCTTGCTTTAGGAGATTTTCCAGTTCACTAAAGTACCGAAGACAAAAGAAAGTTTTTCAGTGACATGAAATTTTTTTATTGTGATGACCCATACTTATTCAAATATTGTCCTGATTGAATATTTTAAAGATTTATTCCTGATAATGAGGTAAGTAGTGTCATTAAACTTTGTTATTCTGAAGTATGTGAGTCATTTCTCGTTAAAAAAGACAGCTAAAAAATCTTTTAAAATGGATTTTATTGGTTCACTATGTTCAAAGACTCATATGCATTCTGTAAAACTTGTGAAAATTGTCAAAAGTTGGGATTTATTTCAAAACATAAAGAATCTTTAGATAATCTTTTATTGACTTTGAATACTATACTGATGGAGATGTGCATTTTGCAATTCATGACTTATGACCTTATTTTCATAAAGAACATGCTTGACATAATCTTGAGAATTTGACTAAAAAAGACTTTGTTTGTTGATTTTTAAGAAAACTAGATGGAAAGCCTATCCTCGACCTATAGAGGGTGTTTAAACTGTTCTTGAATGTAAAATCAAGGAAAGATATGAGCCATTATCACAACTACTTGTATATACATATGCTTTTTTTAAAAAAAAATAATGAGAGAGTATGAGACTCCAGTTGGCCTATATATAGGTGGTATGATTGCATTTTCAAGTTCTTATTTATAAAATCTTTTCTTTATTTTTACTCAACCCATACATTCAACAAATATAGAAGTGAATAAAAATGGTAGGTTCCTCAATTCATCTAATTGATACTTAAAAGTGTATTTTTATCAAGGTTTTATATCATCATTTTGCACTTGAAGTATCAATAATTCCTTAACTGAAGCGTGTTTTATAATAATATATCTAATAATATAAGATACCTTTAATTTATGGTAAATATTCATTTTAAATGTAGACCTATCACATAAATAAAAGGATTGATTGATGAATTTAAGAACTGAAATTGAAAGGATAAAAAGATGACCAAACTTAGAAAAGAGATGTCAGTACAATCCAAACCGGAACACTATTCGGTAATTGGGTCATATCTGGAGCTATAGATCTCAGATTTAGATTTACTTTATATGAATGGAAAGGTAAGACACAGGTCTATAACTTTCATATGGAGCCCAAGATCTAAAAAGGCTATTTTCAAGTCAAAATTGTTGCAACAACAAAGAAGCCCAAATCTGTCCTTCAGCCCAAGCACTGTTCAATATTTTAGCCATATCTGGAGTACTAGAAGTCGAAATGAGTTGAATGTTTTACACAAGAAATCTGAGACAATTGCCTACAACTTTCATGTTTTTAAGTGGCTCCAATTTGGACGTTATCAATTAGGTTTTGGGCAGACAAAAGAATATAAGGATTGTCACTAAGTCAAGAGTTGACCACCTACTCATCAATTAGTTATCAAATCAATAGTTCCTAATTTTGGCCTATAAAAGGAGGTATTTACCATGTATTTAGGCATCTTGGTGTCCAGATGAAGATCATGCTTTTATTTTCTCTCTTTGTATTTTTTATAATGTTTATGCTTTGCTTTCATTAATATCAAGTTTATGCCTTTCAATTCTTCGCCTTTACTTTGGTAACTCTTATCTTATTTATGTTCTTATTTTGTTTATCTATTTTTCTTTTTTTCATTATGATTAGCTAAGTTTATTATGTTAAGGTGAAAAGGTTATACTAATGGTGTAAGAATAAGTATAGTGTAAACTTAATATGGACTTTCATGTTTGATACTAACAGGTTTTATATTTGTTATCTTGTTCACTCTTTAATACATTGCTTGTTAAATGACTAATTTTGATTTATGTTGTATAACACTTGGTACAATAAATGCGTGGCACTTTCATAACCCATACTTTATGGTATAACCGACACCTGAGCTATGAAAGGAACTTGATTTGTTGTTATCATAAGTTATAATCATGAATGCTTGAAACACTATACTTATTCTTACACCATTAGTGTAACATTTTTACCTTAATATAATAAATTTAACTAAACATAATAAAAGAGAGAAACATAAATAAACAAGAGAAGAACATAAATAAGATAAAAGTTAACTAAGTAAAGGAAATGAAATGAGAAGTATAAACAAGAGATTAATATAATTAAAACTTAAGTTTATAATAAAGAGAGAGCAAAAACATGATCTTGATATGAAAACCAGGATACCTAAAAGCATGAAAAATACCTCCTTTTATAGGCCAAAATTTAGAACTATTGATTTAATTACTAATTGTTAAGTGGGTGGCCACATCTTGACTTAGTGACAATCTTTATCTTCTTATCTGAATAAAACATCATTGATAATGTCCGAATTTGAACCAACCTTACTCATGAAAGTTCTAGAAAATTATCTTAGCTTTCGAGAAAAAAACATTGAGGTCATTTGGACTTCTAGAACTTGAGATATAGGCTGAATAATAAACAGTGTCTGGGCTGCAAGACAGATTCAAACTTTTATGTTGTTGCTAAGATTTGGACTTTTAAATAGTAGAATTGAGTCTTATGTTTCTCATGAAAGTTTAGGCCTATGCTATAACTTTCCATCCATATAAAGCATACCTAAATTTAAGTTATACAGCTCCAGTTATGATCCAATTATCAAACAATATTTCAGTTTGAACTAAACCAACATCTCTTTTCTAAGCTTCACCCTCACTTTGTCCTTTTAATTTCAGTACTTTAACTCATCAATTAATCCTTTTATTTATGTGTTGAGCCTGTATTTAGGATGAATATTTACTATAAATTAAAGATATTCTATGGTATCAGACTTGTTATTATAAAATATGCTTTAGTTAAAGATTTATTGATACTTTAAAGTGCAAAATGATGATATAAAACCTTGATAAAAATATATTTTTAAATATTAATCACTCTGCATCTTATACTGCTTTATTCAATTCAAAACTCCCTTATCTTAAGAATTTTATGACTTTAACAAATTATTCATAATATAAATTCTAAATTATAAATATCTAACAATATATAAACAATAAAATAGTATATCAAAGCATTTATCCTTCAACACATCTGTATACATAACAACATAAATTGGTTCTTAATTATAATTATTTAAAGACATCATTTTCATAATCTATTTTTTTTTTATTATTCTGCAAAATTTACCTCTTTTTCCATATAAAAATAAAAAACCAAAAGCAATAATAACAAGAAAACAAATAATTGGTGAAAGTTGGTTGAGAAAGGTTTCAAATTTATATAAAATAATCAAGCTAGAGTTTTGAATAAAATTGAAAGCCTAATCATACCCTATTATACCCAAGACTAGAGACATAATGCAGATTCAAGGTTAAATTAAATGATTACTGAACGAGTCTATCTCAAAATTAAGTCTAGAGATATAATTAGATTTTTAATATATTAATTTGATTTAATCATGGGCTAAATTAAAAGTTTAATTATGTTTAAGAGTTAATTTAGGTTGATTAAAATATTTAATTAGTTATAAGGACTTAATTATACTTTTAATGGGTTAAATTAATTTTATTAAGGACTTACTTGGTGAAAAATTAAGTTTTGAAGCCCAATTTGAACTTAATTAAGAATATTGAAATTTTAAAGGAAAAATTTAATTTTTACACAGTTAATTGATCAAAATTAGGGATAAAATTGTAAAAAAAAATTAAAGTTTAGGGTCAATTTAGAATTAAATTAAAGAAATCCATAGCAAATGACCTTTTTAAAAAATGCTTTAAATTTCGAGGACTTAATGTAATTGAAGATAGAGGTGAAATTGAAACTTTAATGGTTAATTAAGAGTTAATTTACATAAATCCTAGATTAAAGGCCACAATGAAAAAAAAAAAACATTGGAATTCAGGGTTAGTATTAAGTTCAACGGTGGTAAAATTTTATAAAATAAAAAATTCAAGAACAATTAAGGATGCAATTAAAAGAAATTAAAATTCATAGGACTAAATTGAACTTTAGTCAAATCCTTAATTAAAACTCTAAAAATATCAAAATGGCATCATTTTATTTAAATAAAATGCCATATTTTGACCAAAACGATGCTATTTTGACCAAGGAGAGAGAGAGAGAGAGAGAGAGAGAACTAGACAATTTGTTGTATAATTCTTATTCATCATCCCTTACCTTTTTATCTAAAAGAACTGCTTAGGTGGTTAATTTTTTAGAGCATTTAATGATTGATTTCTCAACCAAATTGGATAAATCATATATCACTATGATAACCTAACATCTTAACATGCCATAGCATTATTTTTGCTAGCTAATAACTCTTACAGCTACTATGGCGCTGCCCTAAAGAGGCCAATCCAACCAATCTAATTTCATAGATTATGATGACACTTCTAAGCCTATGGTTGAGATCTTTCCCATTTCAATCAAAGGTCATGATTGGTTTATAATAAAGACAAGATTTTTCTCTTTCATCCCTAAAAATAAAAGTGGATTTTAGGCATTGAGGGACAAGAAATTCGAGTTCAAAGTACAAAAAAACTAGCCTTTTCTAATTTTATTTCTTCATCTACTAGTCCTATCCTTCTTTTTCTTTATTGTGTCCTTAATGTCAACTCTTTTCAACAACGACACTAACCTTAAAACCAGCTTATTAAAACCAGCAGCCTAAGCCCCTTCCCCCATGATAACAAAGACAATAGCTCTTTCTTCCTCTAGGCTTCCACCCTTATTAGCGACAACAACTTCAATAGCTTGCCTCCTCTACACCATTGTGACCACTAGTTCCTTCATCAACATGTACAACCAAAACACAACTTCTATGCCTTTTTAATTTTCTTCCTTCAAATAACTTGTGCCTTGCTTTAATTTATGTCTTGCTACTTCTCCTCTCTTTCAATTAAGAAAGAGATGGGCTCGCTCTCAAGTTAGCCCATATGACTATGTTGGGTCCGACCTATTATATATNTATATATATATATAAAAGATGTTTGTTGGGTCATTGGTCATCCCAACCTAATCTGATAGGACTAGGCTTCGACTTCGGGCTAAATTCAACCCATTTATTAAATAAAAAAATAAAAAAATCAATTTTTTCAAAGGCAATTTAAAAAAAATATTTTTTAGTTTGTTGTATATTTCTTTTAACAATTTTATCTAATATAAGGTTGTAGACGTGCACTGTAAGATATGAGCTCAGTATTAAAAGTACTTGGTTTTTTTTGAAACTAAAAAAAAACAATCCCTAAAAAATTGAATTAATTTCCTCATTAAAAAAGAAGATGTTTTTTTTTTGTACATACTATCAAATTCTAAAGGTTTTCCATGCATATTTTCCCTAAAATAATCACTTTTCTATCATGTTTTTAAAATGTAAAAATAACCGGTTTATGATTATCCATTAAAATTTAATTAAAATACAAAAAATCCCATAATAACTAGTTTGTCACCCAAAACATTAAGAAGTAAATGTGACGATAAATCTGGAACTTAAAATGATTATGATTTAATTCAATAAAACCTTTTCTTTTAAAAAAAAATCTACCTTAAACCTTAGACAAGACTAATAAATAGAAATATTGATCTATAAAATAATTGACCAGCGATTCAATTTATTTTAGGGGTGATGTATTTTTTTTTATATAATTAATCTCCTTATTCAAACTATCACAAATCATTATATTTATTAAGTGAAAATTTCTAAACCTTATAATTATATTCTTTTAATCAAACCAAAATCTACCTTTGACATTCTCAGGAAGCAGCTCCACTATTCAACGGTATGTCACAACATTCACCAATTTACTTGATTCGTCCAACCATGTTTCTTGGTTCATCTCTTCCATGTTGTTTAAAGTGTAATGGAACTTCTTACAGTTTATAGCAGGAGTCACAGGATCACGGGAGACATGATTTTTGGCTTTTGGAGACTTGTTCTGGTGAAATAAATTTCATTTTAGATCTGCTGAACTGCCATGGGCTGAAGTGGACCTATGATGCAAGAAAGCAACTCGGTTTGGCAATCATAATAACAATGAAGGGAAGTAATTGAGGAGCTAGTCAGAGAACGGAACCTTTCTTATCAAGTTCAAATCTTTTGAATCTTTGTGAACAAACATAACAGGCTCAAATCATAATACATAATTAGCACACCAGCAATGGACACGACTCAATTCAATCTACAATCGAACATGACTGAATAAAAAATAAAAAGAACCCGATTCCTTCTACAATCCAACACAAATCCGAATCAAATGCAGCCAAGATGGGTTGCACAACTATCACATACATAATAAGCACATCAGCTAAGGATACGCAGCATATACGCAATCTAAGCATGCTTGCGTGCCAACTCCCGTATAGAATGGCAGAGTTCTGCAGGCGTAGAAAAAACTGGCATATGATCTGCAGGAATCTCCATCACTTCCTTTACCCCATTTTGCTCAATCATCCAGCGCTGAAATGAGGCAGGCATCATTAAATCCTCAGTACAAACAATATAAACTCGAGGCACTGATCCATATCTCTCATCAGTGAACTTCTTTGCCTTGGACAGGCTTTCCACAAACAGCGATCCTGGTCTATTTAAGAGCATCTGCAGAGCGAGATCCTGCGAACAAGAACAGTATCATAACTGGTTATTATAATGAAAGCTAGTCCAAGATTCATAATTTGTAGGAAAGATTTGTGTACCTCAGCGGAGGAAAGATGAAAGGGCTTGCACTTCATAAACTCGCATCCCATGTGAACACATGTATGCGGTTCTTCAGGGGTTCCATGGAATGAAAACATAGTGTCTTGCCACTCTTCGTCCTTGGGACCGATTTCAGCAAACTAACAAGGAGGCCAAAATATCTTTTTGATGCTAGAACGTGATTGATAATGACTTTTACATTTGCATTTGTGTGCGTTAAAGTCTCATCTTGAATTAAGCAAAAGATTGAAGCTAATCAAGCATTCCGAATACCAATCATCAAGTTTAGCCTTTTGGACCTTTCATTAGGTCATACATACAAGAGGCCGATCTCCCTCGCACTCTTCAATAACTAATGTGAGGGTTGTGATTCCATAAGATTTGATACTGTTCGAATTGATATCATCAGTGAACTAAAAAATACTATAATGAAAAAAAAAGAGAGTCTCAAGACCTTAAAATTATTCTATTTTCAAAATCAGATATCGTCAAACCTAGGGTTGTTCATAGCATTTACTCGAATAGAGAAAACAAACAATATAGATCAACCCATTTTCGGGCATGACCATCTTAATTAGAAAGGGGAAAAGAGGTCTTAATAATATTAATAATAATAACACAGAGATACCTTTTCTAACATATAAGATGGTTGGTGCACGGTATCAGGCAAGATTGCAGTAAGAAAAACAGCAAGAGAAACCTTCTCTGGGAATTTCTCCATGGCAAAAGCCAGATTCAAGCCACCTAAGCTGTGCCCCACCAATACAACCTTTTCATTTTCAGGTAATTTGGCCATGAACTCCATCAAGGGCTCATTATACAGATCAAAAGTGCGAACTTCTTCAATTTTTTGCGTGTTCACCCCTGATGCAGCCATGTCAAGAGCTGTAACACGGTGGCCAGCTTCCTCTAGCCTTGGCTTGACCTTGTACCATATCCAAGCTCCTGCAACTGAACCATGGATCAAAACAAAATGCCGTTTTTGATTATTGACCTCTCCCATTCTTTTGATGATGTGGTTAGATACTGATATTTGCTAGTGCCCGGTGGAGTATATTGGGAGAGAAGACGATGCTGAAAAGTTGGAAATGTCCGGTCTAAGTGGCCTTCTATTTATAAAGAAACTTCTAGGCCATGAAACCTAGTCGTTTTATTCTGGTTTTCTGCGGAGGAATACTAGCCGTATCCTTCGATAATAAAGATAAAATATGGGTCCATGACGTCTGATTTGATGCCGGGTACCTTATTACTGATTTGGTTTCTAATCTAACCAAGCTCAGTTTCTACTTCGTTGTTAGTTTATCTTTATCGGCATGAATATTTATGCCTAGTTAAAAAGTTTATTTTTTTTTATATTTTTATATATTGAACTCGTCGGTTCCTGACCTTATATTTTTTTTTATCTTTAATATATTCTTAGATAAAGAAAGGATCAATNATATATATCGCGAACAGTGCTTAAGGCCTCGAAAAAAAAAACAAGCACAATTAGCAAACAGCAACTGCTTCGAGGTTCCTCCAATTCTTGATAAGATAAATATATTCAATAATTTATCGTTAATTAATTATACCTTGAAATGGGAGGGTGACAAATTAAAAATGAAAATGAAAAGTAGTTTTTTATTTTATTATATTTTTTTAAGGGTTATGGATGAAGTAGTAAAGAATATCCAAGTAACTTATATAGTAAATTAATCTACTTTTATAGTTAAAATATGATGATTTTATATAAAAAGCTAAGGTTACTAGTAGCAACTAATTGGTGCTTGGTAAGACAAGATAATTTATACTTGATACTTGTAAAATATGTTTTTTATATAAATATAAAGACTCTTAGATGCTTGATTAAATTAACAAATTAAGATAGAAAATGTAAATATATTTTTAAAAAATAAACTCTGAAAATATATATACTAAAAATATTAAGAATGAAGAGATTGTCCACCTTGAATTTATAAGATTTATGAGATACTTATAAACCATAAGTCTTTTTTTATATATATATAAAGAGGAGAGCTTGAATGTAATTTTGTTGTGATAATATATAAATGATAAATATCATTTATATATACATTAATAGTGGATAAATATTATTTACACATACATTAATAAGATGAAGATATAATAAGCCATAAGAGATTTTTATACACCCAGGGGTGTAAAGAGAGTAGGATCCAAAATATATTGGTTTAGTAAAATAATATATAAAAAAAATGTTGGACCCATACAAGTTGTCTAAGCCCACTTGGAGTATAAAATGGACCTAAAGGCATTGCCTAGGCCTATGATTGATAGGCTTAGATGATAGGGTGGAGCCAATACTAGGCTCCGGCACATGCTTGAGCCCTTATAAATGCTTCGTTGGTACTTAGCTCTAGGGACACCTAAGGTGAATGCCCACCACCTTAGCTAAGCATGATAGTACTTCAAGGAAGGCTAACTATGTCACACCCAACCAATAAAAACCCATGAAGGGTGAGCCTATACTTGAAACAATATTTTAAAAGGATGTGAGAACTTAAAAAGGGTGATAATACACTTAGAAAATTTCTAAAAAGCTAAGGGTAACATCTAGAAGAGAAGTCCGTACTTAGAAAATATATTTAAGAGGTTAAAGGAATCCAATAAAAATAAACATATACTTAGAAAAATTTCTACTTAGAAAAATTTCTAGTTAGAATTTTTTTGAAGAGGCTATATGAACCTAAAAAAAATGAGCCTACATTTAGAAATTTTATAAGAGTTTGGTGGTAACCCCTAAATGAGAAGCTTGTAAAACATTATTAGGAAACCTAAAAAAGAGAAACTCATGCTTATGAAATTTTATAAATAGTTGGGGGTAACCCTTAGGGAGTCATTCAATGTGGTAACATGAGGCTTGAAAGCCCCGTATCAATCCAAAATTGTATTGAAGAGAGTAAGGCTTGAGGTCTCATATTCAATGATATGGGGTTGAAAAGCCTATATTAGAGAAAGATCACACTATAGTGGGAGACTTGTTGCTTTCCTAGTAATGGATTGAGGCTCAAAAGCTCACTATTGGAGAAAGATCTCGCTAAAGAGTGGTGGGCCTATGGCCTTTTTGGTGGTGGTGTGGGGGGGCTTAGAATTACCTTACTAGAGAGAGATTATACCTAAAAGTAGTATATTTGAGGTCATATCTAGAGATAGTATAAGGCCTGGAAGTTTCATTGACAAGTTTTACGAGTCTAAGATTGTACTAGAGAGTGAGAGATATTATATTAGACCTATAGATAACATAAGGCTTAGGAGCAAGAGAGATAACTGAGATCATGTGTAAAGAAAAGGAGATCCTAGTTTAATTTTTAGAGATTTCATTAGGCTTAAGAGCCTCAATGGAGAGTCGTGCCAATCCAAGACTAAACTAGAGAGGCAAGAGATTTGTGACATAATTAAAAGATTAATGTCTTCTTTCAACTGTAGGTGTGTTGAAGTAATAAATAACCCAACAAAACTAACATCGAATCATAAAAAGGTTAAATATATAAACTACAAAAAAATGATAATTGATTAGTACTTAAAAATGTATTTTTATCAAGGTTTGATGTCATTATTTTTGCACTTGAAGTATCAATAACTCTTTAACTAAAACATGTTACATAATAATATATCTAATAATATAAGATACCTTTAATTTAGGGTAAATATTCATTTTAAATGCAGGCTTATCATATAAATAAAAGGATTGATTGATGAATTTAAGAACTAAAATTAAAAGGATAAAAAATGGCCAAATTTAGAAAAAAGATGCCGGTGCAGTCCAAACCGGAATACTATTTAGTAATTGGGTCATATCTGGAGCTGTAGATCTTAGATTTAGGTCTACTTTATATGTATGGAAAGGTAAGATATAGGCCTACAACTTTCATATGAGGTCAAGATTTAAAAAGGTCATTTTCAAGTCCAAATTGTTGCAACAACAAAGAAGTCCAAACCTGTCCTCCAGCCCGAGCACTGTTCAGTATTTGGCCCATATCTGAAGTTCTAAAAGTCCAAATGACCTCAATGTTTTACACAAGAAAGTTGAGAAATTTCCTAGAACTTTTATGTTTTCAAGTGGTTCCAATTTTGATGTTATCAATGAAGTTTTGGGCAGACAAGAGAAGATAAAGATTGCCACCAAGTCAAGAGTTGGTCATGTCAAGTTTTTGTGGTATTAGAGCATTTTTTATTAATAACACCATGTAATAATAAGTATAGTGTAAGCTTAATATGGACTTTAATGTTTGATACTAACATGTTTTATATTTGTTATCTTGTTCACTCAAAAACGAGGAGAAACATTTTACCAATGTTAGAATAGGTATCGAGACTTCTTTAATACTTGCCCTCATCATGGTTTTGAAACATGAGGATTGGTTTTACTTTTTATAAAGGGTTAATACCTAGAAATAGGTAAATGGTTGAGTTGATGTGCAATGAAACTTTTGAAGATAAAGACCTTAATGAAGCAATAAAGTATTTAGATTTATTAGTTGAAAATGCTTAAAATTAGAACACCACGGAACTTATGAGGCACTGAGTAAAACTCAACTTCATATATTTAGTGGAGGTATGTACAACCTTAGAGAAGATCATGACCTCCAAGCCAAGTTTGCATATTTAGCTAGAAAAGTTGAGGCATTAGAATTGAAAAAGAGTGATCAATTAGAATCTGTTGAAAACATTGTATGTTAAATATATGAAACAAATGAAAACTTAACCAATAATTGTCTAACCAATGCCTTCTTTTAAGGAATGTCTCCCATGAACAAGCCCATCCTTTAAACAGTTTTTAAAGGGTCAACCACAACCCATGCTTCTAAACATACAACCTTGGTTGGAGAAATCACCTAAATTTCAGTTGGAAGAGTGATAATAATAATGTACAAACTTCATAACTACCATTTCAAGCACACCATAATTTCTAAAATTCTCATGGATATACACCTCCTTATGCTCCACCTTCTAGAAGAAATCTTGAGGAAACATTACATGTATTCATTGAAAAGCAAGAGACAATCAATTCTCAATTTGCTCAAAACATGACAGATGTTAAAAATATTCTTGCAAAATTAACATCTACTCTCTGTTTTCAAGAGAAAGGTAAGTTTCCATCTCAACCATAACAAAATCCCAAGGGGCAATACAATTCAAATGCAAGTAGTTTTAGAAAGCAACACATGGATAAAGTGAAATCAGTCATTGCTCTTTACAGTGGTAAGGTTATTGAAAAACCCACTCTTAAACCTTGTGAGAAAGATGATGAATTAATCTCTAAAGGTAAGGAAGGGGTTAAATCTAAAAATTACAAAGAAATGACTGATTCTCTACCAGCACTTTCATTTCCTAATGCCATGACCAAATAAAGAAAAGTTAATCACAACTCTAAAATGTTTGAAACTTTCAAACAGGTAAGGATCAATATACCTTTGTTGGATGCTATTAAACAAGTTCCTTCCTATGCTAAATTTTTTAAAGATCTATGCACGGTGAAGAGAAAACTGAATATGAAAAAGAAAACCTTTTTAGCTAAATAAATAAATGCCATTCTTTGAAACAATAATTTTTTGAAATATAAAGACCATGATTGTCCTACAATTTCTTGCTTTATTGAAGCACATAAAATTGAAAGAGCCTTTCTTAATCTTAGAACCAGTGTGAATTTACTTCCATATTCAGTTTTTCAAAGTCTCAATCTAGGTGAGTTAAAACCAACTTCTGTAACTCTTTTACTTGCCTATAGGTTTGTGAATGTGCCTAGAGGAATAGTAAAAAATGTGTTAGTACAAGTCGATAAATTCATTTATCCTATGGATTTTGTTATCTTGGACACACAACCTATTAAAGCATATAATTCATTTCCTATTATTTTAGGACATCCATTTCTTATAACTTCTAATGCATTGATTAATTGTAGGAATGGACTAATAAAGCTATCATTTGAAAACATAACATTGAAGATGAATATTTTCAATATTTGTAAGCAACCTGGAAATGATAATGAATTACAAGAAGTAGATCATATTGAAGAATTAGTTTATGATCAACTTGAATCTACTTTAAATAAAAATGAGTTGGATGAATTTGAAGATTTGCAAATGATTTATTCTGAGGAAGAAATCATAGATGAAAAATGCACTAAAAATATTGATGCAGATCTTTTGTCAAGAATGACAACAAATTCAACATCTGACATCATACCAATCGATGATTACTTTCCTGATGAATCCTTACTTTCTCTTAGTCCAATGCCCTAGTATGATAAAAATATCAATTTTTTTACTTTAGAAGATTTGCTAGTTGATTAGAGTACCCAAGATAAAGAAAAAATTTTAAACGAAGTGAAAAACTTTTATTGAGATGACCCTAACTTATTCAAATATTATCCTAATCAAATATTTTAAAGATGCATTCTTGACAATAAGGTAAGTAGTGTAATTAAACTTTGTCATTCTGAAGTATGTAGGAGTCGTTTCTAGTAAAAAAGGACAACTGCAAAACTTTTTCAAAATGGATTTTATTGGCCTACCATATTCAAGGACATGCATTTTGTAAAACTTGTGAAAATTTTCAAAAAGTTAATATTGGTTAAAAAGTTTTGTTTTATAATGCTCGACTCCATTTGTTCCCTAGAGAGCTAAGATCAAGATGGAGCAATCCTTATGGGGCCTTTGATATTGAGAATCCAAAGAATGACAATGTTTTTAAAAGAAATGGACATCATTTGAATGCTTACTTTGATAATTTTCATAGTGAAAATGAATCAACTAGTTTGAATGATATTATAGATAAAGGTTGATTATTTTATTTTTCTCATATTATTTTTATGTTTCTTTTTAAGTGATATTTGCTAGTTTCTCTCACCTTGGTCAAATGGCGGACAACGGTACTCCATGACTTAGGTTGGTTCTTTTAGTTTTTCATAATAACTGATATGTGTATATATATTTATGCAATTCTTTGAATCTCTCTTCCAATTCTCATTTAATAATGGATACTAATCTTGAAAAATCAAAAAAGTATTTTCTTGCTCTACCTCAAAATGCGATTACAAAAATTTACTGTGCTAAATGTGTAAGATTAAGGTTGTTAATGAATTATGGAATTCCTAAAGATATTCACTGGTTGATTGAAACAAAGGTCTGATTATCAGGTGAGTCTTCTAATTCGTTCATTTCACACATGCTTGGAACAGGTAAAAACACTTTTGCCAAGAAACGTCATGCAAAATGACTAAAAGTCTGTCATCGATGTGCCAGATGGATTTGTAATGCACAATGTTGTTTTTTAGAAATGATATTTATAAACCGTGAAGATAAAATACAATTCATTAAGGATGGCCTGAGTAAGAAGACTTTAGATAATCTTCTATTAACTCTTGAGACGCATTCTAGTAGAGATGTGCATCGTGTAATTCATGATTTATGATCCTATTTTTATAAAGAACATGATCAATTTAATCTTGAGAATTTAACTAAAAAAGACCCTGTTTGCTAGTTTTTAAGAAAATTGGATGGGAAGCCTATCCCCAACCTATAAAGGGCGTTTAAGCCATTCTTGGATGTAAAACTAAGGAAAGATGTGAGCCACAATCACAACTACCTATATATACACATGTTTTTTTAATAAATAAATAAATAAAAAGAAAGAGAGAGAGTGTTTTAAACTCTAGTTGACCTACATATAGGTGGTATGATTGCCTTTTTAATTTCTTTATAAAATCCTTCCTTCTTTCCTTTCATTTTTATTCAACTCATACATTTAATAAATATAGAAGTGAGTAGAAATGACAAGTTCCTCAGGTCATCATATAAGAAATATTTGTGTTTTCGGTGGATCTAGTCTTGGGAAAGAAAAGAAGTTTTTAGAATCAATAAATCATCTTAGTCAGGTGCTAGCTGAGAAAAAGATTCATTTAGTATATGGGGGAGACACTCTTGGGTTAATGGGAGGTATGTTAATAAGTGTATTTTTAGGAGGTAGTCAAGTTTTAATGGTCATGCCCAAAGCTTTAGCACAAGGAGATATCATTGGAAAAACAATTGGAGAAGAACTACAAATGTCTATATATCTACTTGAATGAATGCAATTTTTAACCATGTTGATGTCTTCATTGCCTTACTAGGTGGTCTAGGCACATTAGAAGAGATCTTTCATATTTTTTCTTAGGCCCAAGTGCACATTCACTATAAACCCATAGGTTTGTTAAATGTTAATGCTTATTATGATAAGTTGTTGTCTCTTCTTGATCATCCTGTAGAACAGGAATTTCTAACATCTTCTGCATGACAAATCATAATCTCTACTACCACTACTGAATAATTGATTGACCAACTACAATATTTCATTCTTGTAATTGATCCCTGTATGAGTTGTATATATTTGTCATATAAGAAAAGTCATAAAAAGCTTAGATTGGATTTGAAGTGTGTTTTAGGTTTGTCAATATTCATTATTTTAGGTGATATATTCTGTACTCTATCTTTCTACTTTAGGATATTAAGAAAATATCTCATTTTGGTTAGGGGGAGAGGGTAGTAGTTTATAAAAAAATTTATTTTTTATTTCATCAACCATGTATAAAATTGTTGTTACTAGGATGACAGAGTAAATGAACTCTTTTGTCAAAGTGACTCTTGAGAAGCATCTTAGTAACCATTCTTAATAAGGTCTATTATAATACTTCTTGAAATATTTAGGTTTACAAACTCTCGCATTATTATCACTTAATTCTGCTCATATACTTATTTAACATGTATTCTTAAACCTTTATTTTCACACACACTTTAATATATGATTGTGGGTTATACATTGAATTATTACATTATTTATATTCTTTTATTAAAGGTAACAACTAAGAGAAATGGATAGTATATAATTTGGAAAAAAAATAAAAAAAAGGAAAACAAATGATGATAATAAAAATATAGATAAGTTTGGTTTCGTAGCCTCCCTAACCTAAACGATTAGGTTTGAAGGGGTGTTTTAACACCTAATACCCTAAAGTTAACTGACTTAGAAGCTATTGACTCAATGTTTGTTACATGGGTTAAGAAGAAAAGCTTAAGGAAATTAAACATTGCACTATCTACGTATCAGTATCTGCAACCCGAGTTACTAAACTCATAGGGGTGTCTTAACACCTAATACCCTAAGACTAATTGGTTTGGAAGTCATTAGCTAAAAGCTCGTTATATGGGTTAAAGATGCATTGTGTTTTTAAGTTACATGTATATATATTTAAAGAAAAAGAAAAAGAAAATCCTAACTTAAGAAAGTTAACCTTAAACATTAGAATAAGAATTTTGTTTTCTTCCAAGTAAAGACCCATAACTATGTATTGATATATTGAGCATAAAAAAAGGTTTATTAATATTTTGTTTAAGAGGTAATGAGTAGATATATAAATTTAATGAGAGTTTGTTTATCTGGATATATTAATGAAAGTTGAATGATGAATACCTTACTTTGTGGAATTTACAAATTATTTTTCTTTTTTAATACTTTGATTACTAGGGGCTAGTAATAAGCTGGTTGTGAGGTGTGATTAGTACTTACAAGTGCATTTTTTATCAAGGTTTTCATATCATCATTTTGCACTTGAAGTATCAATAACTCAATTAAAACATGTTTTATAATAACATATCTAATAATATAAGATACCTTTAATTTATAGTAAATATTTATTTTAAATGAAGGCCTATCACATAAATAAAAGGATTGATTGATGAGTTTAAGAACTGAAATTGAAAGCACAAAGAGATGGCAAAACTTAGAAAAGAGATATCGGTGCGGTCCAAACTGGAACACTATTCGGTATTTAGGTCATATTTGGAGCTCTAGATCTTAGATTTAGGTCTACTTTATATGGTTGGAAAGGTAAGATATAAACCTACAACTTTATAAGGAGCCCAATACTTAAAAAGGCTATTTTCAAGTCCAAATTATAGCAACAATAAAGAAGTCTGAATTTATCCTCTAGCCCAAACACTATTCAGTTTTTGTCTCAGCACTGTTTAATATTTTAGCCATATCTGGAGTTCTAAAAGTCAAAACGAGCTGAATTTTTTGCACAAGAAAGCTGAGATAATTGCATACAACGTTCATGTTTTTAAGTGGCTCCAATTTGAAAGTTATCAATGAAGTTTTAGGCAAACAAGAGAAGATAAGGATTGTCACCAAGTCAAGAGTTGGTCACCCACTCATCAATTAGTTATCAAATCAATAGTTCTCAATTTTGGCTTAGAAAAGAAGGCATTTGTCATATATTGAGGCATCTTGGTTTCCAGATCAAGATCATGCTCTTGCTTTTTCTCTTTATATTTTTTGTAATATTTATGCTTTGCTTTCATTAATATCAAGTTTATACCTTTCATTTCCTTTGATTTACTTAGTTAACTTTTATCTTATTTATATTCATATTTTTATTATTTATTTTTCTTTCTTTCATTATGTTTAGCTAAGATTATTAAGTCAAGGTGAAAAGTTTACACTAATGGTGTAAGAATAAAAATCGTGTAAACTTAATATGGAGTTTAATATTTGATACTAATATATTTTGTATTTGTTATCTTATTCAGTTTTTAATACTTTGCTTGTTAAAAAACTAATCTAAATTTACGTTGTATAACACTTAATATAACAAATACTTGGCACTCTCATAACCCATACTGTATGGTATAATCGACACCTAAGCTATAAAAGGAACTTTATTTGTTGTTAACATAAGTTATAATTATGTTAATAATTATAATCTGATTGGAAACTCTTCTATGTATGGTTTCTAATTGAATAATAAGAGTTTATACTATGCTTGTTTGAAATATCATTAGTGGAACCTCTAACTTTGATATTTATTATTATTATTGTTTAATCCTTACATTAATCTTCCATCTCGAAGTTCTTATCAACTTCTTCTTATTCTTCCTCTTTATTACTACTACTACTATTGTTGTTGTTGCTGTTACTACTACTACTACTATTATTATTAGTACTACTACTACTATTACTACTACTACTACAATTATTATTATTATTATTGCTATTATTATTAGAGTTGTTGTTGTTGTTGTTGTTTATAATTTGTACAATTAACCTCCTTGTGGTTCAACTCCAATTTTATCGGGCTATTTATTACTTCGACACTCCTACACTTGGGAGAAGACATCAATATTTTTGGTTGATCTATAGCTTCAAGAGACCTAAATCCAAGATCCATCAATCTTTTTGCCAAGTCAGGAAACCTAAATCCAAGATCTACAGCTCTAGATATGACCCAATCACCGAATAATGTTTTGGTTTGAACTGCACTGACATCTTTTTTCTAAATTTGGTCATCTCTTTGTCCTTTCAATTTTAGGTCTTAAACTCATCAATCAATCCTTTTATTTATATGATAGGCTTATATTTAAAATAAATATTTACCATAAATTAAACATATCTTATATTATTAGATATGTTAGTATAAAACATGCTTTAGTTAAGAAGTTATTGATACTTCAAGTGCAAAATGATGATATAAAACCTTGATAAAAATATACTTTTAAGTACTAATTATTTATGAAATAGAAAACACAATTAGTTAATTTTTTTTATATCAATTACTACCTTTTCCCCCTAACCAAAACTAGACATTGTCCTCAATGTCTTAAGGTAGAAAGATATAGTATAAAATACATCATCTGAAACAATGAACACTGCCAAAACTAAAAATATTTAAAGAAATATAAGAAATAATAAAAGAAAATAATATGCTATTAATAAAACCAAAAGATATAATGTTTTATAAATAAAGGCTCAAATCCAATCAAAGCTTTTTATGACTTTCTATAGTTGACCAATTTAAACGACTCATGGAGTGATCAATTACAGGGATGAAAGATTGTAGTTGGTCAATCAATTATTCAGTAGTAGTAGTAGAGATTATGATTTGTTGTGCTAATGATGTTAGAAATTTTTGTTCTATAGCATGGTCAAGAAAAGATAACAAATTATCATAAAAATCATTTACATTTAACAAACATATAGTTTTATGGTGAATATGAAGTTAGACCCAAAAGAATATATGAAAGATCTCTTTCAATGTGCCCAGACTATCTGTTGAGGTAATGAATGTGTCAGCATGGTTACATATTGCATGATTCGATCAGACATTGTGGAGACCTGTAGTTCCTCTCTAATTATTTTTCAATGATGTCCCTTTTTGTTAAAGTTTTGGGGACCACTTTCAAAAGTTGACTATCTTCTAAAAATGTAACTATTGACACCCCCCATTAATCTAAGGCTGCCCCTTATACAATGAATAAATCTTTTTTTCAGGTAATACCTAACCAAGATGATTTGCTGATTCTAAAAACTTGTTTTCTTTCCCAGGATTGGATTCTTCAAAAACATAAATATTTCTTATTTGATGACTGTTGAATGTATTGGTTAAATAGAAATAAAAGGAATGAAAAGAACATTTCATAGATGAGAAACTAAAAATATAATCATACCACCTATATGTAGGCATGTTAAAGTCTCTCTCTCTCTTTTGAAAACATGTATATGTACAAGTAATTGTAATTATGGCTCAAATCTTCTATTGGTTTTACATCCAAGAACGACTTAAATGCCCTTTACGGGTCAGGGATAAGCTTCCCAGCTAGTTTTTTTAAAAACTAGCAAACAGGGTCTCTTTAGTCAAATTTCCAAGACTATGTTGAGCATGTTCTCTATGTAATTGTGACCATAAATCATGAATTGCATGATGCACATCTCCACTAGGATGCGTATCTCCACTAGGATGCGTCTCAAGAGTGAATAGAAGATTATCTAAAGACTCCTTACTTAGGGCATTTGTAATGAATTGTATTTTATCTTCACGATTTACATATATCATTCCTAAAGAATGACATTTTGCATTATAAGACCATCTGACACATCTGTGATAAATTTTCAGTGGTTTTGCATGATATTTCTTTGCAAAAATACTTTTACTTATTTCAGGTATATATGAAAAGAAAGAATTAGAGGACTTAACCAATAATTGGACCTTTGCTTTAATTAGCCAATGAATATTTTAAGGAACTTCATGGTTTATTAACAACCTTAATTTTTCACCACTAGCATGATAAATTTTTACAATTGTATTTGGAGGCAAAGCGGGAAAATAATTTTTTAATTTTTTAAGAGTGGTATCCATAATATAATTGAGAGGAAAAAAGCTGTAAATAAAAAAAAGAAACAAGAAATTGAACAAATATATAAATTTTTAACTAACAAGTCTAGGTACTATATTGCTTTATAACTTCATTAGTCCCCTTTTCCAAACTCTAGGACTAGTTAGGGTTATTAATGACCAAAATATTAGATGGAGACTTCATCATTTTTTCACTAATAAAGAATAAGAATTCTTTGTTCTTTCCACTCATCACAACAAAGATCTTGATTTGGGAAGATGTTTGCTATAAAGCAACACACATGTGACAAATACAACAAATCCTTATAGGGACGATGAGTTGTTTTTAGATTTGAGTTAGTTTTAGATGCTCTAATAATTAACTATTATATTATATTATATGAAGTTATATAATTGATAAACCTAAATTTAACAGGCTCAAAAGCCTTTTAAATGCCCAAAAACTCTCTCAAAAAAATATAGTTTTAGGCAGCAGTTTGGGTCTAAGAAGGAGTGAGCTCAAATTGTTGCTTTGGTCAATGCTAAGTGTGTTATCTTAGCCAATTGGAGTGTTAAGTATGCAGCCTAGTTCTATTGGCCCTAGTTATTAGTCTCCCTATAGGCTCAAGTATGCACTTATGAGATACCAAGTAAAACTCAACTTCATATATCTAGTAAATGAATGTACAACCTTAGGACAAATCATGACTTCCAAGCCAAGTTTGCATCTTTAGCCAAAAAAGTTGAGGCTATCATTTCTTGTAACTTCTGATACATTGATTAACTATAGGAATGGAGTGATAAAGCTATCATTTGGAAACATGATATTGGAGATGAATATTTCAACATTTACAAGTAACTTGGAGATGATAATGATTTACAAGAAGTAGATCTTATTGAATAGTTAGTTTATTATCAATTTGAATTTACCTTGAGTAAAACTGAGTTTGATGAATCTGAAGATTGAAGATGATTTATTCTCAAGAAGAAATCAAGGACAAAAAAGGAACCGACAATATTATTGCAGATCATTTGTTAACATTAACAATATATTTGACAAGTAACACCCTACCAATCGATGATTATTTTCCTGATGAATCCTTAATTTCTCTTTATCCAATACCTTGGTTGGCTAATATTGACAATTTTCTTACAATAACAGATTTGTCAGCTCATTGGAATACTCAAGACAAAGAAAAGTTTTTGAATGAAGTGAAAATTTTTTATTGGGATGACCTTTACTTATTAAAATATTGTCTTGATCAAATATTTCAAAGATACATTCTCGATAATAAGGTACTTAATGCCATTAAATTTTATCATTTTAAGGCATGTGAGGGTCATTTCTCATCAAAGAAGGCAATAACAAAAATCTTACAATGTGGATTTTACTGGTCTTTCATGTTAAAGGACATACATATATTTTGTAAAACTTGTTAAAATTATCAAAAAGTTGATATTAGTCAAAAATTCATACTTTACAATTCTCGATTCCATTTATTTCTTGAAAAACTAAGATTAAGATGTAGCAGTCTTTTTATTATGAAACATGTGTATTTATATGGAGCTTGTGATATTAATAATCCAAAGAATGATAATGTTTTCAAGTCTTTTTCCAACCCTAGATAAATGGTGGATAACATTACTCCGCAACTCTTATGTCAGTTTTTTTATTTTCCTATAATAACTGATATCTATGTATATATTTGTTCAATTTCTTGTTCCTTCTCTTTTGTTTACATCTCTTTTCCTCTCATCTAAAAAGTAGACACCACTCTCGAAAAAATAAAAAAGTATTTTCCTGCTTCACCATTAAATGTGATTGCAAAAATTTACCATGTTAGATGTAAGAGATTAAGGTTGTTAATGAACCATGAAATTTCTAAAGATATTCACTAGCTAATTGAAGCAAAGGTTTGATTATCAAGTAAGTCTAATTTTTTTTATTTTATACATGCTTGGGACAAGTAAAAGCATTTTTGCAAAGAAACGTCGTGCAAAACAATTTAAAGTTTGTCACCGATATGCTAGATGAGTTTCTAATGCACAATGTCGTTCTTTAAGAATGATATCTATAAATTGTAAAGATAAAACACAATTCATTAAGAATGCCCTGTGTAAGGAGTTTTTAGATAATCTTTTATTAACTCTTAAGACGCATCCTAATGGAGATATATATCTTGCAATTTATGATTTATGACCTTATTTTCATAAAGAACATTATCAGTTTTATCTTGGAAATCTCACTAAAAAAGACCCTGTTTGTCAGTTTTTCAAAAAATTGGATGAAAAGCTTATCCTCGACACATAAAGGGTGTTTAAGCCGTTTTTGGACATAAAACTAAGGGAAGATGTGAGCCATTATCACAATTGCAATTTAAGTCTTAGTTTGTAAGAACTTGTGTCTTTTGTTTTTACTAATAACATATTATTTTGTTTTGTTATTTTTTATATTTGTTTAAGTGTATTTCAGGTTTTTTAATATTTGTTATTTCAGGTAAGGTCTTCTATACTCTTTTTTTCTAACTTAGAACATTGAGGACAATGTCTCATTTTGATTGAGAGAAAAAGGTTGTAGATCATATTTAAATTTTTTTAACTAGTTGTGTTTTCTACCTTAAAATGACTTTTTAGATACATTTTAGTAAATATTTTTAACAAGGTCTATTAAAATACTTTTTGAAATATAATATTTAGATATACAAACTCTCGTATTGTTATCATTTGATTTGCTCATATACTTATTCAATATGTATTCTTAAATCTTTATTAATTTTACATTTTAGAGTTCTTTTTAATTCACCATTACCATCACTATTATTATTATTATCATTATTAGTATCATCATCTTTATGGTTTGACTCGGTTTTATCAAGTTATTTATTATTTTAATACTTTTATATTTAAAAAAAAACATTTTTTTATTGTGCCATAGATCATGAAATTGATTGATTTAGTGTAGGGCTCATAACTTGAAGACTACCACTGTTGAGGTGAATCTCATTTGTGACCAACAAAAAAGCTTTTGCAATCACTGGCATCCGTGGCTGCTGGTCGGTGTTTAAAGCTGCTGAAGTTCGTGGTGGCAAAGGGGCTATGCTGTTGCCATAGCTGTCAGTGGCTGGTCTTGTTGAAGCTGCGGAAACTTCTGGTTGCTATAAATGGTGGATGCTTCTATTGTATCTCTTAATGGAAAATGGGTGTTGTATATAGTGGTTGGTTCGAGTGGTGGTGGGAAGTTGAATGAAGAGGAGGCTGCGGGAGGCACTGACGTTGATGGTGGCCAGTGACGGGTTAATCAGTTATGAGAGAGTGTTGATTTACATTTATTGGTGTTATTGAAGAAGATAAAAGCAGCTGGGTTTGGTTCTTTTACAGTGAAAAATAAAGGGAGGTTGACTTGGTGTTGAGCTTACAATGGTGTAGGTTGGTTTTGGTCTCGGAGGAGTTGATGGTTGGTCTTTTGAAAAAAATGTGAAGAGGGAAGTTGTTGAATATGATGGTTTCGGGTGCATCGGAATAGAGAGGGAGAGCTTTGCTGTTATTTCTCTTATTTACCAGTAAGGTATGAGTGATTTAAGAGATAAAGTTTGGTTTAAAAATCAAGAGTCCGTTCCCAGTTTCAGTGCTTTTTATGTGTATTAATGCTAAGTAAACCAAACAATATTATTGATAATAACTCCAGTAAACCACACTTGTTGTAAAAAAAATAAAGGGTGAATCTTGTCTTTAGCAGCGAGTATGTGCACTCAGGTCATAGATGGTTATAATTATTTATATTATTGGTTTTATTTTGTTAAGATCTTTATAATGATATTTATCATATTATAATTAGAATTTTGGTGTTAATTCAAGGTATTTTTGTTTTTTTTTCCTCGTGCTTATTTTTTTTAAAATATTAATAACAACAAGCTATAAATTCAAGTTATAACACCAATTACATTCTAGGGTTTGGTCTAACCTGGGTTCGAGTCTTGACGTGTATGTCTGTCACCCCCGCGGTGCCTTACATGCCTACTGGGTTTGCAGGGTATTCAGTGAGCTGTGAGGATTAGTCGTGGTGCGTGCAAGCTGGCCCGGACACCCCATGTAAATAAAAAAAAAAGAAGTTATAACACTAATTTTTTCAATTGTTAATTTCACCGATCTCTTTTACAAAATGTGTTAAAAACCAAAAATAGCAGTAAATTTTACTCTAACTAGTTTTGCACACGTAATGTAATGCTATGTCATCCAGTTTTCCACTAGCACTGCCACATATCAATTTCACAGCTACAAAGGGTGTTAATGCCCAAATAAAATTCTAATTTCAACTGCATTAGCCCATCAAAATATAAAACTTAAAAACTTCAAATTTTCATAATGAGAGAAGATGAGATGAGAACACGTGTGATTTTGTAAGTAAAGATATATCAAATATTTTATTTTTCCAATATAAAAATATATAGAATTGAAATAGTTAGGGGCATTTTGGGAAAGTTAAAAACAGGAAATCATGTCTATCATATTCTGAAAATAGTAATTTTCTTTTTCTTTTTCTTTTATCCTTTTTCTTGTTGGAAAAATGCTTTTTAGAATGGTCTAAACTTTGAATATTCTAAGAATAATAATGAAAATAAAAGTCCAAAAAATTTAGAAGGTTATAAATTCCATTGAATTTTCCTTAATTCAACATTCTAAACTCCATTTATTTCTACTACATTACATTACTTTTCAAATTGATCACATATTGCAATAGATTGGACTTTGCTCTCTCAAATTTTTGAAATAGTCAAATTTACCCCCATATATTTATTATTTCTTTAATTAGATCCGTCCTAAATTTTACTTATTTTATTTATACCTTTTTTTTTAAGTTTAATTCTATCTTCTTGCGTTATTTTATTTTTTGTTAGTAATATTTTTAGCTAGATAATTTTTTTTTCAAACTTGAAAAAATTTAAATGTTATGAAGTTCAAAATTTGATGTATATTGAACAAAAAAAAACTTGTAAAATACCAAAATATTAATATATTGAAAGGTATATTGTTTTTCTAAAAATTACTAATATGACAGTACATTGAGTTATCTTGAATCAATTATAATTAAACTACAAAATTTGTGATACAGACATGAGAATATGATAACTTTGTAGAACCTACATCAAAATAAATCGGGAAGATTAATCATGATGCATCAAATATTAAAAATAAAAAATAAAAAATTATTAAAACTAAAAATACAACTTGAGTAAATTAGATTGGTGACTAGCATCACATCACAAGCAAGGAAAATTTTAAATGTAGATTAAAACAAATGTTAAGGCTATATATGTGTTTCTAGAAAAATAAAAAAAATCTAAAACACAAGTGAGTGGTCTAAGTTCCATAAAATTGTTTAACTTAATAATATGAAAAATAGCAACACTAATTTAATAATATCAAAAACTAAGTAAACTTGTAAAAATCTTCCAAGCATGGTTTAATCCCTCGTATTTAAAGCTTGTCAAATCTTAAATCTGGATTCAATAAAAAATCCCAACTCCTAACCAATATAACATTCATGGATGAAATTAGAAAAAAATCCTAGACTCAATTCATTGAGTCAACAAGTCTAATAAGCTCACTTATTTTAATAATATAAAAAAAATCTAATTTAATAATATGAAAAATCATGCGAACCTTCTGTATACAAGCTAATCTCCTAAATTTGCATGGAATTATGTATTGGGTTTAATAAATTGTCTAATTTGTAAAAAAAAGAAATTCATAAATTTTTTCAAAGCAAAAAGAATAAAAATTAAACTTGATAGAAAAAAATTATGGAGTATGAAATTACAATAAAAAATCAATTTAGAAAACAATCTAAAAACACAGTTTTTTTTTAAATAGGAATGAAATTTGAGAGATGAAAAAAATTAAAGAAGGATGAATTTAAAAATAGTTTTCAAATTCAAATAATTAATTGAAACAAAAGAAATACAATTAAAATAAGAGGAATTAAATCTCAAGTAAAAATAAATTAAAGGATTACTATAAAAGACTAAATCAGTAGCCATTTTTTATTTTATTTCGTAGTTTAATAAAAATACTAATGTGCTTGTGACAACCATAAAAAAACCAAGGGAAAATTACTAATAAGCCCTACAAGAAAATGATAATTTTTTTTAAAATTCTAAGGGCTATATAGTCATCATATTGTGCTTAAAAAACTAAAAGATCAAATGAGCTCCTAAACTGAAGAAGGGCTTGATTGCAAAACATATTGTTGTTCTGCTAATTGAGCTAGGATTTAGGCTTTTAGCCATTTTTCTGGCTGCAATACTGGTAGTTATAAATCTGCTGTAATTTGCCAGGCCCTGTCAGTGGACTAAATAGCTGGTTTCCAAACTTTAAATGCCGTGACTAGTTAGATTTTGTCCGAGGCATGAAGATTGCTCATACTGTTGTATATGCTATGGATCTGGTTAGAGATTCTTAGAGAATAGGATCTATTCAAAAGCTTTTGATCGGTTCGATATGCTGTTTGTTATCAACTTAAGTTGCTAGTTCTTTCAGAACAGATGAGTTTAAGCAACATGATCTAATGTCAAGTAACCTGTTGGTTATGGTTGTAGGCTTACAGGGTAAGGCATAATGATGTCTAGAGATTTACTTGAGGAGAGCTTTCTAACATTTTCAGGTTTTTGTTGCTGGTTTGTAGTTTAGTACCTAGTTATATTTTATGAATATATATATATATATATATATATGTAATCTTACGTCCTTCTCAAAAACATGCAGCCTTCTCAAAGATCAATCTCCTACATGGATACGAAATATGTGTTTGGTAATGGCCCTGACAACCCTCCAACTGCCTTTAGTTCTTGGTCCCAACTACATCGCCTCCAGGTTCTACCACCATTCCACACCAGAGTTAAGAGACCTCCTCTTTCACTTTCCAGGAAAAACAAAGGGCACGTCAACCTGATCAGGATTATTTTCATTCCCAATCATTTCTTATGAAGTAGCTAAATCAAGTTAAAATCATTTGAATTCCCTGTGAACAAACATAACAAACTCAATCCATCTCCATTTATTTCTCCTATTTTCCTTTTCTTTTTCTTTAATAGCCTAAAATAAAAACAACCCGGTTCCTTCTACAATCTAACACAAATCCGAAGCAAATGCAGCCAAGATGGGCTGCGCAACTATCACATACATAATAAGCACACCAGCTAAGGATATGCGGCGTACGTGCAATCTAAGCATGCTTGCGTGCCAACTCCAGTATAGAATGGCAAAGTTCTGTAGGTGTGGAAAAAACTGGCATATGATCTGCAGGAATCTCCATCACTTCCTTTACCCCATTTTGCTCAATCATCCAGCGCTGAAACGAGGCAGGCATCATTAAATCCTCAGTACAAACAATATAAACTCGAGGCACTGATCCATATCTCTCATCAGTGAACTTCTTTGCCTTGGACAGGCTTTCCACAAACAGTGATCCTGGTCTATTTAAGAGCATCTGCAGAGCGAGATCCTGCGAACAAGAAAAGTATCATAACTGGTTATTACAACGAAAACTAGTCCAACATTCATAATTTTTAAGAAAGATTTGTGTACCTCAGCGGAGGAAAGATGAAAGGGCTTGCACTTCATAAACTCGCATCCCATGTGAACACATGTATGCGGTTCTTCAGGGGTTCCATGGAATGAAAACAGAGTGTCTTGCCATTCTTCTTCCCTGGGACCGATTTCAGCAAACTAACAAAGAGGCCAAAATATGATTTTGATGTTAGAACATGATTGATAATGACTTTCACATTTGCATGCGTGTGCTTTAAGACTTCCATCTTGAATTAAGCAAAAGATTGAAGCTAATCAAGCATTTCGAATACCAATTATCACTTCTAGCCTTTTGGATCATTCATTGTATCATACATACAAGAGACTGATCTCCCTCACACTCTTCAATAACTAATGTGAGGGTTGTGATTCCATCTGATTTGATGCCGTTCGAATTGATATCATCAGTGAAAAAAGAAATACTTTTATGGGAAAAAAAAGTCTCAAGACCTTAAAATTATTCTATTTTCAAAATCAGATTTCGTCAAACCTAGGGTTTTTCAAGGCATTTACTCGAATGAAGAAACCAAACAAAAGAGATCAACCCATTTTCGTGCATGACCATCTTAATTAGAAAGGGATAAAGGGGTCTTAATAATAATAATAAGAACAGAAAGGTACCTTTTCTAACATATAAGATGGCTGGTGCACGGTATCTGGCAAGATTGCAGTAAGAAAAACAGCAAGAGAAACCTTCTCTGGGAATTTCTCCATAGCAAAAGCCAGATTCAAGCCACCTAAACTGTGCCCTACCAATACAACCTTTTCATTTTCAGGTAATTTGGCCATGAACTCCATCAAGGGCTCATTATACAGATCAAAAGTGCGAACTTCTTCAATTTTTTTTGTGTTAGTCCCTGATGCAGCCATGTCAAGAGCTGTGACACGGTGGCCAGCTTCCTCTAGCCTTGGCTTGACCTTGTACCATATCCAAGCTCCTGCAACTGAACCATGGATCAAAACAAAATGCTTTTTTTGATTGTTGACCTCTACCATTCTTTTGATGTTTTGGTTTGATACTGATTTTTGCTATTGCTTGGTGGAATTTATAGGGAGAGAAGACGATCTGAGAAGTTGGAAACGTCCAGTCCAAGTGGCCTATTTTTCATCAAGCACCACCCAGGCCATGATGTATTCGTTGACTAGTCATTTATTCTAGTTTTCTTTGGAGGAATAGCAGCCATCTCCATGGTCAACAAGGATATATTATCTGTAGATTCAGTTTATCTTATAAATTCTATATAAATTTATAATTACGAAACAAATAGGAAAAATGGAGTAATATTCATCTAGTAAAGTACAACGTAAATGAAGATGAAAGTAGCCTTCTTTTTGGGTTATAGTTGAGGATCTAAAACAAACTCAAATCCAAAAACAACTCTTCCTTCTTATCATTTTTTTGTTTGACTTTTGGTATTTGATTTTCTTAACAAAAAAGAAAAAAAAACACGTGATATATAATTAAAATAAATGTAGTCACCTGTCATTCATGTTGAACTTAACACATGACAAGAGAAGCAATCTTATTATTATTATTATTATTATTATTTTATTATTATTATGTCTTGAATTTAACATCATTATTTAAAATATACTCTTATGTTGAACTTAACGTGCACTTATTTTGTGTATGATTATACTTTTATGTACAAAAATGAAAGTAGAAAGCTTAAGGCAAATTCTCCTAATTTCAAACAAGTCTTGGTAGAATACAAAGTTTTGATACATACATATATAAATATACGTATACATACATATGTATATGTATGTATGTATGTATGTATGTTTATGGTGATTTATTAATTTAGTTTGATACATTGATGGGAATTTTTGACCCACTTTTCAAATATTTCATAATATACACATAAAAACAACATCTATATTATTTTATACAATTACCAATTTTTTAGCCGACATATAGTAGACTGGAAGTTATAGTGTGAATGAACTAGTTGGGGGACAAATTTGTGAAAGTCAGCAATATGGGAAGGCACGCCGTCCTCCATTCAAGAAGTCTTTTTCAAGATGCAGGGCTCCTTCGGTATGCATTCATATGGATTCGACGGGGCCTCCATGCACTTCTTGTTCTGGCTATTCAAACCAAACTCTTACCAAAAACAGGGTAGAAAATATTTACATTACCTTTTTGGCTATGCGACATGAGAATTTTACCTTCATCTTTTGTTTACGCATGGGAGTTTTTATTTTTTAATTTTTGTTAATGTCTCTATGGCAAAAGTTTAATTATCTTTCTTGTTAAACGAAGCAATCTAATTAATAATAAAAAATAACTATATACATAAATAATATATATGCATTTGAGAATTGATTTTGAGAAAAATATCCCATGAACTGTTAGGAGAAATATCCAGGATCCTTCTTTTAGAGAGATAAGTAGTCGTAAGATCCTTTGGAGACAAGTGGTTACAAAGATTTGAAGAATTGTAATAGAGACATGAAAAACTTGCATTGAAGATTCTTCATTCAGACATGGTGTAAACCCCTGATTTGGTAAAAAATAAATAATAAAAATATAATGGCTTCGGGAAAATTAGACTAAAAATAAATAAGTTTAATCAAATGGAATATTTGCGGTCTCTGTCATCTAGAATTAGTAAACGAGTGTCAAAGTGTAGAAATTCTTGACAGGAGGAAACAAATATTTTAAATAAACAAATATTTCATAAATTGAGGTGAAGTTTTCCCACAAGTTAAATTAAGGAAATATTTATGGTCGGGTAGACACTTAAAATAACACTAAAGCAAATAGTAAGGGTATTTTTTAAAATTTTGAAAAATACTCCCTCTCCTCTTTATTAGGGCTGGCTGCTATAATAAAAAAAAAGTGAGAGAAGTTCATTTTTTTCTTTAATTTCTTCTTCTTCTTCTTCTTCTCTATAAAACTAAGGGTGAGATTTGACTTGGGAGTGAAGATAAGTGAGAGAAAATTATGCATAAATTTGCTTGGGGTTAGGGTAAGTCAAGAGATCAGATTTAGAGAGGGTGAACAAAAAAATTAAAGAGAAATAGAGGAAAGAAGAAGAAAATTGCAAAGAATTCCTAATTTTTGTTCCGAATCATTGGATAAAGTGTTATAGTAACTCAATTTCTTGTTAATTTGTGTTTCATGCTTAGGGAAAGAAATACTCAATTTATCAATGCTAGGGTTTTTGAGTAATTAATTTATACTAAAGTTGTGTGAAATTAATTGTTACTTTGATGTATATGTATGAGATGTATGATTTGGGATAAGTATTTAGTTTGAAACTTCAATGGGTGTTATAGAATTGTAAAGGGAGCATCAGTATGAAATTAATTGTTACTTTGATGTATATGTATGAGAAGTATGACTTGTAAAGTGTATTGTGAATGTAGTTAAGGAAAAAGGTATTGAGTTATGTAATTTAGAAAATTATGTGGATTACGTGGAGTTAGATTCAAAATTGAAGAAAAATCATGGAATGCCTAGTAGGCTCAGGGCTGACCATGAGTAGAGTTAGGGAAATGGAAGAATTTAATGAAATTTGATGTAAATGTGTGTTATTTGATAAATTTATGTTGCGGAGGGAGGTTATGTGATTAATATTAAGGTTGAATATTTGACATGTTGAGAAATATGGCTTTATATTATGAAAATGAAATAAAGATTTTAAATTGTGTGTGTAATTACTAAATTAGACACACATGCTATATATATATATATATATATATATATATATATATGAAATGATGCATAAAATGTAAATTGTTAAATATAAGATTATTGGTATTTATGTTGGGTACAACTTGGAAATCGATTAATATGGTATATAAAAGTAAAATAGAAAAGTGATGACTAAATGAGACATGAAAAATAAAATGTTGTAATGTAAAATCATGCATAGATTATTACAAGTATGATAAATTTAACGAGTAAAGATGAAGTTGAAAATTGATGGATGTAAATATGGGACGAAGTGTTGGAAAGTAATTAGTGTGAAGTTTACGATGTTAGTATTGAAACAAGAAAGTTTAGATTATTATAAATATGCTAATTGTTATGAAAATAAGATTAGAAAAGATGTTATGACAAATAGAGTATAAAATGAACAAAATAAATAAATAAATTGTGTAGGCAATATGGAAAATATTGATCTACGAGGAGATATTAAAAATATAACTAAGTTATAAAGTTGTGAATGGTTTAAAATGGAACAAAAACACTTCAGTTAAAAGAGAAAAAAAAAGGCTAGTTAATGTTGCTATGTAATTACGTTAATATAAAGGTTATGAATCATAGTTAATGGAAACCTTAATGTAAGGAAATATTAAATGGGTATCATGTATAATTATAAAAACAATGATTTATATAGGAAGGTAATGAAAATAAAAAATCAATTAATTGAAGAAAAATGAAATGTGTTATAAGATGTCTTCATCTGAATTGAACAAAGGATAACATGAATGCAAATTCATGAAATTTGAAAATTATAAATTGATATTAGCATCTTTTGGTTTTACTAGAAAAAAAACTAGTAGTTAGACCTTCTTTATTTATTTAAAAGAATGTTGTTTTTAAATTTTTTATTGTCATTGTTTTTTTTAATCTGAAAAGAACAGAGAAATATATATATATAAAAAATAAAATAATAAGGAATGTTAGATAGTGTTAAGTCAACCATGTGAATAGCAGCTACTGATTAGGTATTGTACGATCAAATATTGTTATGCTAATGATTAGTATTTAAAAATATTTTTTTATCAAGGTTTTATATGATCATTTTGCACTTGATGTATCAATAACTCAACTAAAACATGTTTTATAATTACATATCTAATAATATAAGATACCTTTAATTCGTGGTAAATGTTCATTTTAAATGTAGACCTATCTAATTAGTACTTAAAAGTATATTTTTATAAAGATTTTATATCATCATTTTGCACTTGAAGTATCAATAACTCTTTAATTAAAACATGTTTTAAAATAACATATCTAATAATATAAAATACCTTTAATTTATGGTAAATATTCATTTTAAATGCAAGCCTATCATATATATGAAAGGATCGATTAATTAATTTAAGAATTGAAATTGAAAGGACAAAAAGATGACCAAACTTAGAAAAAAGATGCCGATGCAATCTAAACCGGAACACTGTTTGGTAATTAGGTTATATCTGAAGCTGTAGATCTCAGATTTAGGTTTACTTTATATGGATGGAAAGATAAGACATAGACCTATAATTTTCACATGGAACTCAAGATCTAGAAAGGCCATTTTCAAGTCCAAAATAGAGTAACAACAAAGAAGTCCGAATCTATTCTTCAGCCCGAGCATTGTTCAGTATATGACCTATATCTAGAATTCTAGAAGTCTAAATTATCTAAATTATTTACACAAGAAAGATGAGATAATTTCCTACAACTTTCATATCAGTGGTTCTAATTTTGACATTATCAAGAATGTTTTAGGTAGACAAGAGAAGATAAAGATTGTCACCAAGTCAAGAGTTGATCACCCACTCATTAATTAGTCATCAAATCAATAGTTCTCAATTTTGGCCTATAAAAGAAGGAATTTGCCATGCATTTAGGCATCTTGATTTCCAGATCAAGATCATGCTTTTGCTTTCTCAAGTTTATGCCTTTCATTTCATTTCATTTACTTAGTTAACTTTTATCTTATTTATGTTCTTATTTTGTTTATTTATTTTTCTTTCTTTCATTATGTTTAGTTAAGTTTATTATGTCAAGGTGAAAAGATTACAGTAATGGTGTAAGAATAAGTATAATGTAAATTTAATATAGACTTTAATGTTTGATACTAACATGTTTTGTATTTGTTATCTTGTTCACCCTTTAATACTTTGCTTGTTAAATGACTAATCTAGATTTATATTGTATAACACTTGGTATAACAAATACTTGACACTCTTATAGCCCATATTGTATGGTATAATTGACACTTGAGTTATGAATGGAACTTGATTTGTTGTTAACATAAGTTATAATCATGAATGTCTGACGAGATTTACAAGTATTAGCATTAATCAAATAAGATAACTAATGTGATCATGTTAACAATTTATAATCTGATTGGAACCTTCTTTGTGTGTGGTTTTCAATTAAATAATAAGAGTTTATACTGTACTTGTTTGACATACCATTAGTGGAACCTCTAACCTTGATATTTATTATTATTATTGTTTAATCCTTACATTAATATTCTATCTCAAAGTTCTTATCTTATTCTTCTTTTTCTTTTTCTTTTTCTTTATTGTTGTTGTTGTTGTTGTTGTTGTTGTATTATTATCATTTATAATTTATATAACTAACCTCCCTGTGGTTCGATCCCGATCTTGCCGGGTTATTTATTACTTCGATACTCTTGCACTTAGGAGAAGACATCAATCTCTTAATCATGTCAAGTTTTTGGCGCTGTTTTCAGGGAGGTAAGTTCTTGTATAAATTATAGTTTTTATTTTATTTTCTCTTTTCACTTTTCTTGAATATAACTTTGTTTCTTTTCTTTTGCTTTCTTCTTCCTTTTATTCTATTCCTACATGTGCATGAGAGCGTGGTCACATACATTAAGTGGTAGACTTTGTAGGGTATCCTCATCATTTTCAAAAAATATGACCGAAGAAGATAATCAATCACTTCATAATAAGAATAATGAGAATATCCATGTTAAAACACTTAGAGACCACATGAATCCCAAAAGAACAAGTGCACCATCATGTATAGTTTTCCCTCCTAATACATCTCATTTCAATTTTAAGCTAGGCAGTATTCAACTTTTACATTCTTTTCATGGCTTAGATTTAAAAAATTCATACTTGCATTTAAGGAAATTTGAGGAGGTCTGCAACACATATAATGATTCAAATTGTAGCATGAACACCATCAGATTAAAGTTTTTTCCTTTTTCATTAAAGGCCAGGATCCATTTGTGCTTTGGATGAAATGCAACAACAGTTTTTCAAGAAGTTTTTTCTATCTCACAGAACAAATTCTTTCAGAAGAAAAATCAGCACTTTCACTCAAAAACCAGGATAAACATTTTATCAATGTTGGGATAGATATCAAGACTTGTTTAATACTTACTCTCATCATGGTTTTGAAACATGAAGATTGGTTTCACATTTTTATAAAGGGTTAACACCTAGAGATAGGCAAATTGTTGAATTGATGTGCAATGAAATTTTTAAAGATAAAGATCTTGATGAAGCAATGAAGTACTTAAACTTGTTAGCTAAAAATGCTTAAAATTAGGACACCGCGAGTATTTATGAGGCATCAAGTAAAACTCAACCTCATACATCTAATAGAGGTATGTATAACTTTAGGGAAGATCATGACCTCCAAGCCAAGTTTGTATCTCTAGCTAGAAAAGTCAAAGTACTAGAATTGAAAAAGAATGGTCAATTAAAATTTATTGAAAATATAGTGTGTTAAATATGTGAAAGAAATGAACACTCAACCAATAACTGTCCAACTTTGACTTCTTTTAAGGAATGTCTCCATGAACTAGCCCATGCTTTAAACAATTTTCAAAGGGCCAACCACAACCCATACTCACAAACATATAACCTTAGTTTGAGAAATCACCCAAATTTCAGTTAGAAAAGTGATAATAACAATGTACAAACTTCACAACCACCGTTTCAAACACACCATAATTTTTAAAATTCTCATGGATATGCACCTCCTTATGCTCCACCTCCTAGAAGAAATCTTGAGGAAACATTGCATGCATTCATTGAAAAGTAAGAGACAATCAATACTTAATTTGCTCAAAACATGATAATTTTTAAAGATACTCTTGCAAAATTAACATATGCTCTCAGTTTCCAAGAGAAAGGTAAGTTTCCATCTCAACCACAATAAAATCTTAAAGGGAAATACAATGCAAATACAAGTAGTTCTGGAAGCCAACATATGGATCAAGTCAAATTAGTCACTACTCTTCGTAGTGGTATGGTTATTGAAAAACCCACTCCTGAACCTGGTGAGAAAGATGATGAGTCAGTCTTCAAGGGTAAGGAAGGGGTTGAATTTGAAATTTGTAAAGAAAAGACTAATTCCCTACCAGCACTTCCATTTCCATATGCCATGACCAAAAAAAGAAAAGTCAATCACAACTCTCAAAATCTTTGAAACTTTCAAACAGGTAAGACTCAATACACCTTTGCTGGATGCTATTAAATAGATTTCTTCTATGCTAAATTTTTAAAAGATCTATGCATTGTGAAGATGAAACTGAATGTAAAAAAGAAAACCTTTTTAGCCGAACAAGTAAGTGTCATTCTTCAGAACAATAATGCTTTGAAATATAGAGACCCTGGTTGTCCTATAATTTCTTGCTTTATTGGAGAATATAATATTGAAAGAGCCTTACTTGATCTTGGAGCCAGTATGAATTTACTCTCATATTCAGTTTTTCAAAATCTTAATCTAGGTGAGTTAAAACCAACTTCTGTAACTCTCTTACTTGCTAATAGATCTGTAAAAGTACCTAGAGGAATAATTGAAGATGTGTTAGTATAGGTTGATAAATTCATTTATCTTGTGGATTTTATAACTTGTTGAAGTATGTAATTCATTTCCTGTTATTTTAGGACATCCATTTCTTGCAACTTCTAATGCATTGATTAATTGTAGGAATGGACTGATGAAGCTGTCATTTGAAAACATGACATTACAGATGAATATTTTTAACATTTGCAAGCAACCTGGAGATGATACTGATTTACAAGAAGTTGACTTTACTAAAAAATTAATTCATGATCAATTTCAAACCACTTCCAATGAAATTAAGATTGATGAATCTGATGATTTGCAAATGGTTTATTTTCAGGATGAATCAAAGGTACGTAATTAGAGAGCACAAATTGAGGAATTGCCACCATGTTCAATTAAATCCATACCTTCAAGTGTTCATCCACCCAAACCTGATTTGAAGTCATTGCCATTTAATCTTAGATACTCATTTCTGGTAGAAAATAAAACTTTTCCGGTAATAATCTCTTCCAAACTTAATACACATTAAGAAGGTAAGTTATTACAAACTATGAAAATGCACAAAAAAACATTAGGATGGACCATAACTGACATAAAAGGAATTAGTCCTTTGATTTGTACACACAGAATTTATTTGGAAAAAAATGCTAAACCTTCTAAGGAAATGCAACGAAGGCTCAATCCTAATATGAAAGAAGTAGTGAAAAATAAAGTCATTAAGCTTCTAGATAATGGAATCATTTATCTTATTTCTAACAGCAAATGCGTATGTCCTACCCAAGTTATACCCTGAAAGTCTGAAGTCACTGTGATAACAAATAAGAACAATGAGTTAATTCCCACTAGGACTGTTACTGGTTGGCGCATGTGCATTAACTATAGAAAACTTAATTCAATGACTAGAAAAGATCATTTTTCTTTACCTTTCATGGATCAAATCCTAGAAAGAGTTGCATGTCATAAATTTTATTATTTCTTAGATGGCTATTTAGGTTAGAACCAAATTGAAATTGCCTTAGAAGATCAAGAGAAAACTACTTTAACATGTCCATTTGGTACTTTTAAGGATGCCTTTTGGATTATGTAATGCACTAGCCATATTTCAAAGATGTATGCTCAGTATATTTAGTGATATAGTTGAATATTTTCTTGAGATTTTTATGGATGATTTTTCTATTTTTGATGATTCATTTGATGATTTTTGACTAACTTAGAAAGGTTTTGAGCAAGTGTGAAAAAAAGAATTTTGTACTGAATTGGGAAAAATATCACTTTATGGTAATAAACAGCATTGTACTTGGTCACATTGTTTTATCAAAAGAAATTAAGGTTGACAAATCTAAAATTAAGTTAATTGCTAACTTGCCAACACCAAAATCTATTAAAGATGTTAGATCATTTTTAGGACATGCTAGTTTTTATAGAAGGTTCATCGAAGATTTTAGCATAATATCTAAGCCCTTAAGTAACCTTCTAATAAAGGATAATATTTTTGAATGGACTGAACATTGTGAAAAAGCCTTTGTTAAACTTAAAAACTTGCTTACTTGTGCTCCTGTCATTCAACCTCCTGATTAGTTATTACCTTTTGAAATAATATGTGACGCTAGTGATTATGGTGTAGATGCTATTTTAGGACAAAAAAAAAACCTTATGTGATTTACTATGCAAGTAAAACTTTAAATAGTGCTCAAATGAATTACACCACTACTAAAAATGAATTACTTATAGTAGTTATTGCATGTGAAAATTCAGCTTTTATCTTATTGGTTCACCTGTTGTTGTTTTTAGTGATCATGCAGCATTGAAATATCTTCTTTCTAAGAAAGATTCGAAAGCTAGATTGGTGCGGTGGATTTTGTTATTTCATGAATTTAATATTTTATGGATTTTGTTAGTCAAAGATAAGAAAGACATTGAAAATGTTGTCGCAGATCACTTGTCAAGATTGACAACAGATTCGAAAACTGACATCACACCAATCGATGACTACTTTCCCGATGAATCTTTATTGTCCATCTCTACAATACCTTAGTTTGCTAATATTGTCAATTTTCTTATTTCAGGATAATTACCAGCTCAGGAATAACCTTATTTACTCAAATATTGTCTTGATCAAATATTTCGAAGGTGCATTCTTGATAATGAGGTAAGTAGTGTCATTAAATTTTGTCATTCCTGAGGCATGTAGAGGCCATTTCTCATTAAGAAAGACAAGTGCAAAAATCTTACAAAGAGGATTTTACTAGCCCACCATGTTCAAGGACTCACATACATTCTGTAAGACTTGTGAGAATTGTCAAAAGTTGGGATCTATTTCAAAATATCATATGAGCCTTTAAATCTTATTCTTGTCATTGAGATCTTTAACTGCTAGGGTATAGATTTCATGGGTTCATTTCCTTCATCATTTGGTTTCCTGTACATATTAGTCGCAGTAGATTATGTTTTAAAATGGATAGAGGCAATTCCAAGTCGAAACAATGATCATAAAATAGTGATAAAGTTTTTGAAAGAAAATATTTTGAGTCGATTTGGAGTCTCTCGAGCCATAATAAGTGATGGTGGAACACATTTCTACAACAAGCCATTTGAGTCTTTAATGAAGAAATATGAAATCACACACAAAGTTGCCACCCCTTATCACCCTCAAACAAGTGGATAAGTAGAGCTTGCTAACAGGAAGATCAAACACATATTAGAGAAAACAGTGAACCCTAATAGGAAAGATTGGTCTTTAAGACTTAATGATGTACTTTGGGCTTATCAAACTGCATATAAAACATCATTAGGTATGTCACCTTATAGACTAGTCTATGAAAAACCTTGTCACTTGCTTGTGAAACTTGAACATAAAACTTATTGGGCTATTAAAGCTTTCAATTCAAATCTGGATGATGCTAGTCAACTATGAAAATTACAAATAAATGAGCTTGAGGAAATAAGAAATGATGCATATGAAAATTCAAGAATTCATAAAGCAAGAATAAAAGAGTTTCATGACAAGAAAATACCGAGAAAAACATTCAATATTGGTCGAAAAGTCTTGCTTTATAATTCTCGACTGCATTTATTTTCTAAAAAACTAAGATCAAGATGGAGTAGTCCTTTTATTGTGAAACATATGTATCGATATAGGGCCTATGATATCAAGAATCTAAAGAATGACAAGTTTTCAAGGTAAATAAACATCTTTTAAAAGTTTACTTCAATAATTTTTCACTTGAAAATGATTCTATTGAATTGGATGATCCTGTATATAAAGATTGATTTTTTTCTCATATTATTTTTGTGTTTCTTTTTGAGTGATTTTTGCTAGTTTCTTTCACCCCGGTTAAATGGCGGACAATGGTACTCAGTGACTTAATTCGGTTCTTTTAGTTTTCCATAATAACTAATATTTATGTATATATTTATGCAATTCTTTGAATCTCTCTTCTAATTCTCATTTAAAAATAGACACTAATCTTGAAAAATTAAAAAAGTATTTTCCTACTCTATCTCAGAATGCGATTACAAAAATTTACCGTGTTAAATGTGTAAGATTGAGGTTGTTAATGAATCATGGAATTCTTGAAGATATTCACAGGTTGATTGAAGTAAGGTCCAATTATCAAATGAGTCCTTGAATTCCTTCATTTCACATATACCTGGAACATGTAAAAGCACTTTTGCAAAGAAACGTAGTGCAAATGACTGAAAGTCTGTCATCGATGTGCTAGATGGACTTGTAATGCACAATATCGTTCTTTAGGAATGGTATCTATAAACCATAGAGATAAAATACAATTCATTAAGGATGACTTGAGTAAGGAGTCTCTAGATAATCTTCTATTAACTCTTAAGATGCATTCTAGTGGAGATGTGCATCATGCAATTCATGATTTATGACCACTATTTCATAAAGAACATGCTCGACTTAGTCTTAAGAATCTGAATAAAAAAGATCCTGTTTACCAGTTTTTAAGAAAACTAGATGAGAAGCCTATCCCTAACCCATAAAGGGCGTTTAAGCTGTTCTTGAATGTAAAACTAAGGGAAGATGTGAGCCACAATTAGAATTACCTGTACATACACATGTTTTTTTAAAAATAAATAAATAAATAAATAAAGAGAGAGAGAGACTCCAGCTGACCTATATATAGGTAGTATGATTGCCCTTTTAATTTCTCATATATAAACTCCACTCTTTCTTCCTTTCATTTCTACTTAACCTATATATTCAATGATTAGTACTCAAAAGCGCATTTTTATCATGGTTTTATATCATCATTTTGCACTTAAAGTATCAATAACTCCTTAACTAAAGTACGTTTTATAATAATCTATCTAATAATATAAGATACCTTTAATTTGTGGTAAATGTCCATTTTAAATGCAGGCCTATCACATAAATGAAAGGATTGATTGATGACTTTAAGAACTTCAATTGCAAAGGCAAAGAGATGATCAAACTTAGAAAAGAGATGTCGGTGCAATCCAAACCGGAACACTGTTCGGTAATTGGGTCATATCTGGAGCTATAGATCTCAGATTTAGGTCTACTTTATATGGATGGAAAGGTAAGACATAGGCCTACAACTTTCATATGGAGCCCAAGATCTAAAAAGGCCATTTTCAAGTCCAAATTATTGCAACAACAAAGAAGCCCGAATCTGTCCTCCAGCCCGAGCACTGTTCAGTATTTTGGCCATATCTGGAGTTCTAGAAGTCGAAATGAGCTGAATTTTTTACACAAGAAAGCTGAGACAATTGCCTAGAACTTTCATGTTTTCAAGTGGCTCTAATTTTGACGTCATCAATGACGTTTTGGGCAGACAAGAGAAGATAAGGATTGTCACCAAGTCAAGGGTTGGCCATCTACTCATCAATTAGTCATCAAATCAATAGTTCCCAATTTTGGCCTATAAAAGGAGGCATTTGCCATGCATTTAGGCATCTTGGTGTCCAGATCAAGATCATGCTCTTGTTTTCTCTCTTTGTATTCTTTATGCTTTGTTTTCATTAATATCAAGTTTATGCCTTTCATTTCCTTTCCTTTCCTTAGTTAACTTTTATGTTCTTATTTTGTTTATCTATTTTTCTTTCTTTCATTATGTCTAGCTAAGTTAATTATGTCAAGGTGAAAAGGTTACACTAATGGTGTAAGAATAAGTATGGTATAAACTTAATATGGACTTTAATGTTTAATACTAACATGTTTTATATTTGTTATCTTGTTCACTCTTTAATACTTTGCTTGTTAAATGATTAATCTTGATTTATGTTGTATAACAATTGGTACAACAAATGCTTGGCACTTTCATAGCCCATACTGTATGGTATAACCGACACCTGAGCTATGAAAGGAACTTGATTTGTTGTTAACATAAGTTATAATCATGAATGCTTGACGAAATTTACAAGTATTAGCATTAATTGAATAAGATGACTAATGTAATCATGTTAACAATCTATAATCTGATTGGAACCTCCTTTATGTGTGGTTTCCAATTGAACAATAAAAGTTTATACTATACTTGTTTGACATACCATTAGTGGAACCTCTAACCTTGACATTTGTTATTATCATTGTTTAATCTTTACTTTAATATTCTATCTCCAAGTTCTCATCATCATCATCATCTTCTTCTCTTTCTTTATTAATATTATTATTGTTATTGTTGTTGTTGTTGTTATTTATAATTTGTACAATAACCTCCCTGTGGTTCGACCCCGGTCTTGCCGGGTTATTTATTACTTCGACACTCCTGCACTTGGGAGAAGACATTAATCTCTTTGTCGTGTCATTCAACAAATATAAAAGTGTGTAGAAATGACAAGTTCCTTAGGTCATCACATAAGAAATATTTGTGTTTTTGATAGATCTAGTCCTGGAAAAGAAAAGGAGTTTTTAAAATCAACAAATCATCTTGGTTAGGTGCTAGCTGAGAGAAAGATTCATTTAGTGTATAGTGGAGACAATTTTGGGTTAATGGGAGGTGTGTCAATAGCTGCATTTTTAGGAGGTAGTCAAGTTTTGGGGGTCATTCCTGAAGTTTTAGCACAAGGGGACATCATTGGAAAAACAATTGGAGAGGAACTACAAGTCTCCATAATATCTGCTCGAATGAATACAATGTTTAACCATATTGATGCCTTCATTGCCTTACCAGGTGGTCTAGGCATATTGAAAGAGATCTTTCATATTTTCTCTTGAGCCCAATTGCACATTCACTATTAACTCAAAGGTCTGTTAAATGTTAATGGTTATTATGATAAGTTGTTGTCTTTTCTTGATCATGTTATAGAATATGAATTTCTAACATCTTCTACACGACAAATCATAATCTCTGCTATTACTTCTGAACAATTGATTAGCCAACTACAATCTTTCATTCCTGTAATTGATCCCTCAACGAGTCGTATAAATTGGTCATATAAGGAAAGCCTTAAAAAGCTTAGATTAAATTTGAGTCTTTATTTGTAAATATTTTTGTTCTTTTGTTTTATTTTTATGTTTTGTTGTTTCTTTTTTTTCCAGTGTGTCTTAGGTTTGTTAGTGTTTGTTATTTTAGGTGATATCTTCTATACTCTATCTTTCTACCTTAGAACATTGAGGACAATATCTCGTTTTGGTTAGGGGGAGAGGGTCGTAGCTAAAAAAATAAAATAAAATTATCTAACTATGTTTTCTATTTCATAAAGCATGTGCAAAGTTATTGTTACTATGATGATAGAGTAAATGAGATCTTTTTGACTCTTTAAACACATCTTAGTAACCATTCTTAATAAGGTCTATCATAATAATTGAAATATTTAGGTTTACAAACTCTCATATTGGTATCACTTAATTCTACTCATATACTCATTTAACATGTATTCTTAAACCTTAATTTACATACACATACACACTTTAACATATGATTGTGGGTTGCACATTAGATTATTATATTATTCATGTTTTTTTGTTAAATGTAACAACTAAGGAAAATGGATAGTATATAATTTGAAATAAAAACAAAAAAAAGCATAAAAAAATGATGATAATAAAAAAACTAGATAAGTTTGGTTTTGTAGCCTCCTTAACCTAAGCAATTAAGCCCAAAGGGGTGTTTTAACACCTGATACCCTAAAGTCAACTAACTTAGGAGCTATTGGTACAACACTTGTTACATGGGTTGAGGAGAAAAGCTTAAGGGAATTAAACATTGCACTATCTACGTATCAGTATCTGCAACTCCAGTTACTAAGCTCGTAAGAGTGTCTCAACACTTAATGTCCTAAGATCAACTAGTTTGGGAGTCATTAGCCGAAAGTTCGTTACATGACTTAAAGATGCATTGTGTTCTAAGTTACATGTATATATATTTAAAAAAAAATAAAAAAAAATCTCAACCCAAGGAAGTTAACCTTAAACATTAGAACAAGAATTTTGTTTTTTTCTAAGTAAAGACCCATAACTATATGTTGATATATTGAGCATAAAAAAAAGATTTATTAATATCTTGTTAAAAGGTATTGAGTAGATATATAAATTTAATGAGAGTTTGTTAATTTGGATAGATTAATGGAAGTTGAATGATGAATACCTTACTTTGTAGAATTTACAAATTGTTTTTCTAGTTTCACACTTTGATTACTAGGGACTAGTAATAAGTTGATTGGGAGGTGTGATTAGTACTTAAAGTGTATTTTTATTAAGGTTTTATATCATCATTTTGCACTTGAAGTATCAATAACTTCTTAACTAAAACATGTTTTATAATAACATATTTAATAATATAAGATATTTTAATTTATGGTAAATATTCATTTTAAATACAGGCTTATCATATAAATGAAAGGATTGATTGATAAATTTAAGAACTAAAATTGAAAGGATAAAGAGATGGCAAAACATAGAAAAGAGATGTCGGTGCAGTCCAAACTGGAATACTATTCGGTAATTGGGTCATATCTGGAGTTGTAGATCTTAAATTTAGGTCTACTTTATATGGATATAAAGGTAAGACATAGGCCTATAACTTTCATATGAAGCCAAAGATCTAAAAAGGTAATTTTCAAGTACAAATTAAAGCAACAACAACGAAGTCTGAATCTATCCACTAGCCTAAGCACTATTCAGTGTTTTGCCCATATCTAGAGTTTTAGAACTCCAAATGATCTAAATGTTTTACATAAGAAATCTGAGACAATTTTCTACAACTTTCATGTTTTCAAGGAGTTCTAATTTTGACGTTATCCCGAACGTTTTAGGTAGACAAGAGAAGATAAAGATTGTCACCAAGTCAAGAGTTGGTCACCGACTCATCAATTAGTCATCAAATCAATAGTTTCAATTTTGGCCTATAAAAAGAGGAATTTGCCATGCATTTAGGCATCTTGGTTTTCAGATCAAGATCATACTTTTACTTTCTCTCTTTGTATTTTTTATAATGTTTATACTTTGCTTTCATTAAAATCAAGTTTATGCCTTTCCTTTCCTTTCATTTCATTTACATAGTTAACTTTTATCTTATTTATGTTTTATTTTGTTTATTTATTTTTCTTTCTTTTATTATGTTTAGTTTAGTTTATTATGTCAAGGTAAAAAGGTTACACTAATGATATAAGAATAAGTATAGTGTAAACTTAATATGGACTTTAATGTTTGATACTAACATGTTTTGTATTTGTTATCTTGTTCATTTTTTAATACTTTGCTTGTTAAATGACTAATCTAGATGTATGTTGTATAACACTTTGTATAACAAATACTTGGCACTCTCATATTTCATACTGTATGGTATAACCGACACCTAAGCTATGAAAGGAATTTGATTTGTTGTTAACATAAGTTATAATCATGTATGCCTGATGAGATTTACAAGTGTTAGCATTAATCGAATATGATAACTAATGTGATTATGTTAACAATTTATAATCTAATTAGAACCTCCTTTGTGTGTGGTTTTCAATTGAATAATAAGAGTTTATACTATACTTGTTTGACATACCATTAGTGGAACTTCTAACTTTGACATTTGTTATTATTATTGTTTAATCCTTACATTAATATTTCATCTCAAAGTTCTTATCTTATTCTTCTTATTCTTTATTATTATTATTAGTAGTATTACTATTACTATTACTATTACTATTATTATTATTGTTGTTGTATTATTGTCATTTATAATTTATACAATTAACCTTTATGTGTTTCGACCCTGGTCTTGCCGGGTTATTTATTACTTTGACACTCCTGCACTTAGAAGAAGACATCAATATTTTATTCATGTCACTATCACATAAATAAAAGGATTGATCGATAAGTTTAACTACATAAATTGAAAGGATAAAGAGATGACCAAACTTAGAAAAGAGATGTTGCTGCAATCCAAACTGGAACACTATTCGGTAATTAGGTCATATTTGGAGTTGTAAATCTCAAATTTAGGTATACTTTACATAGATAAAAATATAAGACATAGGTCTACAACTTTGATGTGGAGTCTAGATTTAAAAAGGCCTTTTTCGAATCCATATTGTAGCAATAACAAAGAAGTTTGAATCTGTCTTGCAGCCCAGACACTATTCAGTTTTTAACCTATATCTAGAGTTTTAGAAGTCTAAATAATCTCAATTTTTTTTCCTGGAAAGCTGAGACAATTTCCTACAACTTTCATAGAGGTATGGTTCAAATTCTAATGTCATCAATGATGTTTTATTCAGACAAGAGAAGATAAAGATTGTCACCAAGTCAAAAGTTGACCACCCACTCATCAATTAGTCATCAAATGAATAGTTCCTAATTTTGGCCTATAAAAGGAGGCATTTGCCATGCATTTAGGCATCTTAATTTACAGATCAAGATCATGTTCTTGCTTTCTCTTTTTTTATTTTTGTAATGCTTAAGTTTTGCTTTCATTAATATCTTGTTTATGCCTTTCATTTCCTTTCCTTTACATGGATTTTAATGTTTAATACTAATATGTTTTGTATTTGTTATCTTGTTTACTCTTTAATACTTTGCTTGTTAAATGATTAATCTTGATTTATGTTGTATAACACTTGGTACAATAAATGCATGACACTTTTATAACTCATATTGTATGGTATAACCAACACCTGATCTATAAAAAGAACTCGAGTTGTTGTTAACATAAGTTATAATCATGAATGCTTGACAATATTTACAAGTATTAGCATTATTTGAATAAGATAACTAATGAAATCATATTAACAATTTATAATCCAATTGAAACCTCCTTTGTGTATGGTTTCTAGTTAAATAATAAAAGTTTATACTATAATTGTTTGAAATATCATTAGTGGATCTTCTAACCTTGATATTTGTTATTATCATTGTTTAATCCTCACGTTGATCTTTCATCTCAAAGTTCTTATCAACTTCTTCTTCTTATTATTATTATTGTTATTGTGGTTACTATTATTACTATTGTATTACTATTAATATTATTAGTATTAGTATTCTTATTACTCTTACTATTATCATTGCTACTGCTATTATTGTTGTTGTTGTTGTTGTTGTTGTTGTATTGTCATTATTTATAATTTATATAATTAATCTTTTTGTGGTTCTATCCTAGTCTTATCGAGGTTATTTATTACTTCAACACTCTTACACTTGAGAGAAGACATCAATCTTTTGGTCATGTCAAGTTTTTGGCACCGTTGCTGGGGAGATAAATTCTTGTATAAATTATAATATTTATTTTATTTTCTCTTTTCACTTTTCTTGTATCTAACTTTGTTTCTTTTGTTTTGTTTCTTCTTCTTTTCTTCTTCCTTCTATTCTATTACTTCACGTGCATGAGAGTGTGGTCACATACATTAAGTGGTAGACTTTGTAGGGTATTCTCATCATTTTCAGAAGATATGGCCGAAGAAGATAAACAGTAGCTTCATAATGAGAATAATAAGAATAATCGTGCTAGAACACTTAGAGACCATATGAATCCCATAAGAACAAGTATACCATCATGTGTAGTTTTCCTCCCTGATTTATCTTATTTTAATTTTAAGCCAGACATTATTGACTTAGATTTAGAAAATCCATACTTGCATTTAAGGGAATTTAAGGTGGTTTGCAACACAAATAAAACTCAAATTATAGCATGAACATCATTAGATTAAAGCTTTTTTCTTTTTATTAAAAGATAAAGCTAAACTATGGCTATAAAATTTAAGACTAGAATCTATTCGTGCTTCGAATGAAATGTAACAATAATTTTTAAAGAAGTTTTTCCCTTCTTATAAAATAAACTTTTTCAAAAGATAAAGCACCACTTTCACTCAAAAATCAAGAGAAATATTTTACCAATGATGGGATAGATATCGAGACTTGCTTAATACTTGCCCTCCTCATGGTTTTGAAATATAAAGATTGGTTTCATATTTTTATAAAGGGTTAACACCTAGAGTTAGGTAAATGGTTGAATTGATGTGCAATGAAACTTTTGAAGATAAAGACCCTGATGAATCAATGGAGTACTTAGACTTGTTAGCTGAAAATACTCAAAATTAGAACATCGCAGGTACTTATAAGGCACCAAATAAAACTCAACCTTATACATCTAGTGAAGGTATGTCCAACTTTAGAGAAGATTATGACCTCCAAGCTAAGTTTGCATCTTTAGCTAGAAAAGTTAAGGCATTAGAATTAAAAAAAAAATGGTCAATTAAAATCTGTTTAAGATATTGTATGTTAAATCTGTGAAACAAATAAATAGTTAACAAATAACTATCCAACTTTGCCTCATTTTAAGGAATGTCTGCATGAACAAGCTCATGCTTTAAATAGTTTCCAATAACCCAATCATAACCCATACTCGCAAACATACAACCTTGGTTAGAGAAAAAAATTACATAAATTTCAGTTAGAAGAGTGATAAGAATAACGCATAAACTTCATAACCACCATTTCAAACATATCATAATTTTTAAAATTCTCATAGATATACACCTTCTTATGTTTTACCTCGTAGAAAAAATCTTGAGGAAACATTACATACATTCATTAAAAAGTAAGAGATAATCAATACTCAAATTGCTTAAAACATGACATATTTTAAATATACTCTTGCAAAATTAACATTTGCTCTTAGTTTTCAAGAGAAAGGTAAGTTTCCATCTCAACTACAACAAAATCCCAAGGGGCAATACAATGCAAATGCAAGTAGTTCCATAAGCCAATACATGGATCAAGTCAAATAAGTCATTACTCTTCGCAGTGGAAAGATTATTAAAAAACCCACTCTTAAATCTTGTGAGAAAGATGATAAGTCAATCTCTAAGGGTAAGGAAGGGGTTGAATCTGAATATTACAAAGAAAAGAATGATTCCCCGCCAACACTTCTATTTTCTCATGCCATGACCAAACAAGGGCAACACCCCCACTACTTGTGAAGCAATGTGTGAGAGCAATGAGAGTAAAATTTGAGTGAAGTGATTCTCCTCCTTCATGTGTGTTGTAACTCATTCTCTATTTATCTCTAATAATATTTACTTCTCCCGTGGATATAGGTGGTTTGCCAAACCACGTTAAATATTATATGCTAGTGTGCTAAGCTTTCAATGGGCATAGATCAATACATCACCGGTCTAGATTCCCCAATAATTGATATCAGAGCATATGGTTTAAAGTGGTGTTTGATTTTTTGCTCAAAAATAAAAGTTATCAAAATTGTATTTTGACCATACTATTGTGTAAAGGAGGAAGAGACGATCACACTAATGAAAATAACATTATAATTGGATGTCGGACATGGCATCACGTGTCGACGAGACGTCTATCCACATGCACAAACACGCCTCACATGTGCCACACATCTTTTCACCTAGATGGGCTAACCCGACCTATATGGACGACTCGGATGGAGGATGACATCATCATGACATAAGCATACGTAGTTGGAATGACATGTTAGCGCCTAGTCTTTAACATGTCATCATAGTAGGACCCACCTGCCACGTCATTAGCTGCGAGCCGAGCCGAGCTAAGTGGAGCTGAGCCAAGTTAGAGCCGAGCCGCGAGCTAAGGGAAAAGATCCAGTGTAGCTGATCCTATATGCAATTGGATTTGAAATTGAATCTGTGTTGTTCATTAGACTATAATTGTTTTGATCAAATCTTAGCCGTCTAAAATGCGATTTAGATGATTTCAAACTTGTTTTCAGTTAATTTAATCATTTTGGATGTAATGGTATAGTTTGATTATTGAGATATGGATCAAAAGTGGTGGTGGTGAATTATTAAAGAGAGATTGCTCGATTATGAGGCAACTAAAGGTCATTATAGTGGTTGATAGAGATTAAGAAGAGAAACATCACACATATTTACCTAATTACATATGCTAAACTACTAAGTGGGGAGATTTTTTAGTTGCCTTGAAGGAATGCAAAATTAGGACACTCTGGACACCTGATCATATGGATGATTTGAGGTTGAGAGTGGAAATTGATGAAGACCAATCCTGATGAATATAAACACTAGTAGTCTTACCAAATTTTGAAGGAGGATGCGATAACCTATGAAAGGTAGAGACACCTTAGAGAGAAGGTGTAAAGGCCATGATATGAACTCAAGATCAGACCGTCTCATGACAACAGACGAAGACACTTTAGAGAGAAGGTGTGAGGGCCATTAGATGAACTCAAGATCAAACGACCGCATGACGACAAGCGGAGACATCTTAGGAGAAGGTATGAGGGTCATGATAGGATCCTTAATTATAAAATGCCCCAGAGCTAATGTGATGGCTGGATGTGAGTGGATAGATGACACGACTAAAAGATTAATGTCTTCTTTGAAATGCAGGAGTGTCGAAGTAATAAATAACCCAGCAAGACCGGGATCGAACCACAAGGAGGTTAATTGTACAAATTAGAGATAACAATAATATAACAACAACAACAACAACAACAACAACAATAATAATAAAGAAAAAAGAAGGAGAAGAAGAAGAAGAAGATGATGAGAACTTTAAGATGAAATATAGATTGTTAACATGATTATAACAAATGTCAAAGTTAGAGGATCCACTAATGGTATGTCAAACGAGTATAGTATAAACTCTTATTATTCAATTGGAAACCACACACAAAGGAGGTTCCAATCTGATTATAGATTGTTAACATGATTAGATTAGTCATCTTATTCGATTAATGCTAATACTTGTAAATCTCGTCAAACATTCATGATTATAACTTATGTTAACAACAAATCAAATTCCTTTCACAACTCAGGTGTCAGTTATACCATACAGTATGAGCTATGAAAGTGCCATGCATTTATTATACCAAGTGTTATACAATATAAATCAAGATTAGTCATTTAACAAGCAAAGTATTAAAGAGTGAACAAGATAATAAATACAAAACATGTTAGTATCAAACATTAAAGTCCATATTAAGTTTACACTATACTTATTCTTATACCATTAGTGTAACCTTTTCACCTTGACATAATAAACTTAGCTAGACATAATGAAAGAAAGAAAAATAAATAAACAAAATAAGAACATAAATAAGATAAAAGTTAACTAAGTAAATGAAATGAAATTAAAGGCATAAACTTAATATTAATGAAAGCAAAGCATAAACATTACAAAAAAAAAAAACAAAGAGAGAAAGCAAGAGCAAGAACTTGATCTGGAAACCAACATGCCTAAATACGTGGCAAATACCTCCTTTTATAGGCCAAAATTGGAAACTATTGATTTGATGACTAATTGATGAGTGGGTGACCAACTCTTGACTTGATGACAATTATTATCTCCTTTGTCTGCCTAAAACGTCATTGATAACATCAAAATTAGAGCCACTTAAAAACATGATAGTTGTAGAAAATTTTCTCATCTTTTTTTTGTAAAAACTTCAAGTCATTTGGACTTTTAGAACTCCAGATATGGGCCAAACACTAAATAGTGCTCAGGCTTGAAGACAGATTCAGACTTTTTTGTTGTTCTTACAATTTGGACTTGAAAATGGCCTTTTTAAGTTTGGGCTTCACATGAAAGTTGTAAGCCTATGTCTTACCTTTCTATCCATATAAAGTAGACCTAAATCTAAGATCTACAGCTCCAGATATGACTTAATTTCCAAACAGTGTTCAAGTTTGGATTGCACTGACATCTCTTTTCTAAGTTTAGCCATCTCTTTGTTCTTTCAATTTGAGTTCTTAAATTTATCAATCAATCTTTTTATTTATGTGATAGGCCTGTATTTAAAATGAACATTTACCATAAATTAAAGGTATCTTATATTATTAGATACGTTATTATAAAACATGCTTTAGTGAAGGAGTTATTGATACTTCAAGTGCAAAATGATGATACAAAACCTTGTTAAAAATGCATTTTTAAGTACTAATCAATAGATATATGGATGACTAATATAGTGGCTATGACGAGTACAGAGACAAATGCTGGATTGACTTTTATAGATATCACCCCCATGCTAAAGGTTAATGAGCTAGAAGACATTTGTCTTGAACAATAAGTGGGTGACTTGTGAAGCATTAAGACGCGGCTACTAAAAATGAGTAGAGGGCATGTGCAGGTTCGGGGAGCAAGTTGACTCTTGTCAAGGTGGTGAGCTTGGTAATGGTATTATAATACTCAGAGTATGAAAACAGATATGGATCGACCTTTAATGGGTCACCTTTATGGTTAAAGGTGAAAAGCTACCTAGGCTCTTGATATTAATAGCGAAAGACTCAAAGAGAAGTAAAACGTGGTTCCTAGGGTGGAACAGAGGGTAAACACAATTCTGAGATAAGTAGACTCTTATAAGAGTGGTGAGCTCATGATCATATTAGAATACTCAGATAATGACTATCGTACTTGGAAATAAAAATTTATGTTTGAAGGTGTGTTGTAAGCCTTGATGTGAGGCTTGATTAATCATTTTGGATCGAGTATGGTTAATACGCTCGAGGGGGAATGTTAACACTCTTTAGATGTGATGTGGGAGACCATTTGGTTTAAGTGATCCTTTAGTGTGAGTAAGGGTGTGCTTTTGTAACTCTGGTGATTGAAAGGTTTACAAGTACCTATAAACTTGGCTATAGACGCTCTTAGAATGGTAAGCTCGGAAGAGTTGTAGAATGCAAGCTTATGCTGAAGAAGCAAGATGACAATTGCTCACATTAATGGCAAAGAGGGTAATTGCTAGGATTGTTGCCATTAAGATGTAGCAATTATAAAGAAACAACTTTTGCAGCCTATCCTAAGAAATAAGGTTGCTATTATCAAAAGGTTATAATGGTAGTTGCACTAACCGTTGATAAAAATAGTACAACCCATGTGTTGCCATAATTTGTACCATAATTTATGGCCTCTTGTCTTACCATTGATGTCTATAAATAAGAGCATTATTTGAGAGCAAAATGATAGAGAATGAGACTTAAGAAAAGAGAAAAAGAGAGAAAGTGGAGTGGCTGCCAAGGGTAGTATGTAAGAGTAATGGAAGTAGAGTTTGAATGAAGTGATCTTTCTCCTCCATGTGTGTTGTAACCCTTTCTTTATATATTTCTAATAATATTAGCTTCTTATGAGGATGTAGATGATTTATCGAATTAGTATAAATATTGTGTCAATATTTTTATTAGCTTTCAATGAATAATTATTAATATATCACCGGTAATAATCCCCAGGATTAATAATATCTACGAGGAACTTTATATCTTATTCAAAATTCGTAATTGGAAAAGAATACGCTAATTAACAAATCCAATAGATTAATTATTGATGCAGTGCACCGGCAATTATAGATTCGTAAGGATGCGCGACAGAATTGTCAATCTAAGTGTGCTTATGTGTCAATTCCAGTATGCACTGGCTGAGTTCCTTAGGCTTAGAAAAGACTGCCATATGATCTGCAGGAATCTCCATGACTTCCTTAACCTCATTTTGTTCAATCATGTAGCTTTGCAACGACGGAGAAAGCAAGATATCCTCAGTACAGACAATATAAACTCGGGGAACGGATCCATATCTGTCTTCAGTGAACTTGTTTGCTTTGGACAGACTTTCAACGAACATTGATCCTGGTCTGTTTAAAAGCGCTTGGAGAGTAAGATCCTGTGATATGTGAAGAAAAGTATCTTAAGAACAAGTACTATATAGTTAATTTCTACTGTATGTATGGAATAGCTGAGCGGTTCAAGTTTTAAAATTTGTGTACTGTACCTCAATTGGGGTGAGCTGAAACGGCGTGGATGAAACCACTGCAGTGTCTTGCTCTTCGTCTGCACCGGAAATGCTTTCACTAAACTAACAAATTGGCCAAAAAAACCCGGTTTCGTCGATGTCAGAGATTAAAACACAGTAATGTTCATGCAAGACATTAAAATGAAATGATTGTTATTGTAAAATTCTTTAAATGCACCGTAGCGAGCAAGTAATTAACCAAGTACCTTCTCTAACATATACGATGGCTGGTGCTGAGTATCAGGCAAGATTGCAGTAACAAAAATAGCAAGAGAAATCTTCTCTGGGAACTTCTCCATGGCGAAGGCCAGGTTCAAGCCACCCAAACTATGGCCCACCAACACAACCTTTTCATTTTCAGGTAAGCTGGCCATGAACTCAATCAAGGGCTCGTTATACTGGTCAAAAGTTCGAACTTCTTCGAGTGTTTTTGTGTTCACCCCTGACGCACTCATGTCAAGAGCTGTGATGCTGTGGCCAGCTGCCTCTAGCATTGGCTTCACCTTGTACCATACCCAAGCTCCTGCGGAAGAACCGTGTATTAAAACGAGACGGGTACTTGCTTCTGCTTGGTTGTTGATGTCTCCCATTCTTTTTGTTTCGGCTAATTGATAGAACGTGATAATGTAATGTAATAGATTTTTGCTTTGGCTAATTACCAACGTAATAATATTGCAATGGCTTGATAGTGCCTAACGATGTTAATGCACGGAGGTTTATAAAGAGAGAGTACCATGTATAGAAAAGATGACATTTGAAAATTGCAAGCGGGATCATTTTGACCATGAAATCCGAGGCGTCATCTTCTTTGACTTGTCATTCATGTATGGATTCTTATATACCAACTGAAGAAAAATGCCTTATATCTGGGGGTTATTTCTCTTTGTATTGAAATTGAAGAATGCTAAAAATATATTAAAAGGGAAGCTAGTCTTATTTTCATCGTAGAATAACTTCCGAAAAGATGGCCGCCTAGACTTTTCTTCTTTGACAACGTTCAATAATTCTTCTCACATGGTTACAGACACTTGCCCGACATATCTGGTAGCTAGACCATTGCTTAAATTTCCTTTTTGGCACTTGGTTTTTGCTACGATTAAAATATATGAATACCACTTTTGGGTTGTTTTATGTGCTTCTATTGATAAATACAAAGACAGGGATCCTCCATCCAAAAGAAGAAAAGGTTCACCTAACTGCCATTTTTTTTGAACTTGTAGCTTAAACAGGCAGCTATATATTTATTGTAAAGAAAATTATAAAAATATTATAATTATATGATTTATATACTATATATTTATTATAATTGTATCAACGTATTATTTTTTAAATATTCTTAATCAATACTCTCTTATATACTATATATTTATTAGAGTTATAAAGGTTTATATATATTATATTATTTTTTTATGAAATAAAAAAGTTGTTCTAATAAGTTAAGGTATTAGAAATACCTAGAACTAATATGCAGATGTTTGTCATAAAACATGTTTACTGAACTAACCTGTATAAAAATTTCATGTAGTGAGATTAACTATGTTTACAAAAAGGCTCATGTGACGGTTCTTAAGTGATATTTAAACTTGAGATTACTAAATTATTTTATATAAAGAATATTATGCTTTGATTCTATTATATGCTATCTTAATTAAGGTAATGAAAGGAAAAACATTGAGTGTAACATAAATTATATGAAAGTACTTGAGTAATGAAGAGAGGATTTATCATTCTAAGTGAATTAGAAAAAATATTATATTTGTTTTTAAGTGGTATTGACTAAGAAATCCTTAGTCAATATGGATTAAGATTTGAAAAGAGTTTCAAATTCCATTCAAATGATCAATGACTATTGACATGATCAAATAGTTGGTGTCTTATCCCAAGTGTAAGAGTATTAAAGTAATAAATAAGTCAATAAGACCAGGATCGAATCATATAAAAGTCAATTATATATATATATACATACATACAAAGAGTTAAAAAGATCTTTGAGATGTGAGATTAATGTGAAGATTAAACAATGATAAAAATAATTATCAAAGTTAGAGGATCCACTAATGGTTCTGAAAATATATATAGTATAAACTCTTTTTATTACTTAACTGAAAACTATACACAAAGAAGGTTCCAGTTGAATGATTTATCCTTAATGGTTCCTTATAAATTTTCAACACAATCAAATTAATTATCATATTTTAGTAACACCATACTTTTAAATGTTATTTGAAATTCATGATGCTAAGTTATGCTAACAACAAATAAAGTTCCTCTCATAACAACAATGTCAGCCACAAATTATAAAGGATCAAATATTTATTATACCAAATGTTATACAACAAGAATCTAAATAAATCATTTAACAAGTAAGGTATTAAGAATTAGTAAGATAAAAAGATAAGATATATTAATAACAAACTTTCTTAGATATAAACATTGAAGTTCATATTAAGTTTATATTATATATATTCTAACACCATTAGTGAAACTTTTTTACCTTGACATCATTAACTTAGCTAGACATAATGCAGAAAAAAAACATAAATAAATGAGATAAGAACATAATTATGATATAAGTTAACTAAGAGTAGTAAATGAAATGAAAATCATAAACAAGATATTAATATAACATGAAAGAAAATTTAAACATTACAAAGAGAGAAAGCAAGAAAATAATATTGATCTAAAAACCAAGATGCCTAAATATATGGAAAATACCTCATTTTATAGGCCAAAAAGAACCATTCATTTGGTAATTATCTATTGAATTAATGGCCAACTAATAACTTAATGGATTTGATGGTTTATGTATGAATTTGTTTTTTAGACGAAATGACATTTCCACAATTCAAATTTGGCGAAGTGGTCTTATGAAAGTTGTAGGAATTTGTATCAGCTTTTCAACAATAGAAGAATGAGCTCATATAGACTTGTAGAACTCGAGATATGAACTAAACACTGAACAATGTCTAGGCGGCAAGACAACTTTGAACTTCTCTTTTCATACTATAATTTGGACTTTAAAATGGCAGAATTGAATCTTGAACTCTTATAAATGTTTTAGGTCTATGTCTTAGCTTTCTATTTATATAAACCAAATTGAAATTTAGGATCTACAACTTCAGATATGACCCAATGACTGAATGTTGTTCTAGTTTGAATTGAACTAGCATATCTTTTCTAAGTTTAGTGCTTTCTTTGTCCTTTTACTTTTAATAGTTACTCACATCAATCAATTCTTTGAATTGTGAGATATGTCTGCATTTAAAATGAGCATCTACCATAAATTAAAGTTATCTTATATTATTAGACTTATTATTATAAAACATGCTTTAGTTAGAGAATTTAATGATATTTTAAGTACAATATGATGATATAAAGTCATAATAACCATGCACTTTTAAATATCAATCAACTATTATATAGAGAACAAGCATATTTAAGATGATATACATACTTCATGCTTTAATGTTAAATCTAAACATTATTAATGAAAGGATATTAATTATACTGAGAAACTGGTCACTAAAAGGTTAAGTCAAACTATTAATGACTTTTCTAATATTTGAAGGATCATGACATGTTGTTAAACCATGTACCTGATCTTCAAATATAAATTAATTAATCATTGACATGTTGATAAATTATTTCTTTAATTCTATTTAATTAAAATTAAAATTTATATTTAAGCCAACATACTAGAAACCTAATAAGTCACACATATTAAGAACTGTTAGTTAAAAATTAAAATAGAATGATTTAATTAAGGGCTTGATTAAGTTAATTTTGAAAATTATCTTGAATTAATATATAGATATTATTCAAAGAACAAGTTGAGATTTTACCAATTTCTAAGGTTTTTCAAATTTCCCTATATATAGTAAACTATGCCTCTTATCAAGTATGATTGTTTGTTAGATAGAAAAACTATGTAAATATTAGAGCTAGTACTATAGACATAGTAATTTATCTCTTGTAAATAGGAATTTAGAAGATTTCTTATAGATAGTTCATGTAAATTACTATAAGAGGTCAGACAATTAGATGACGTATGGTTTATGACAACATAACCTTTAAAAAATTATTCAAAGCTGAAGAAAATCAAATTTTCAGGTAATAAATCCCTAAACAACTTTGTTTCTATCTAACGAGATCATAAAGATTTTTGAATAATTATGTTTCATTGTTTGCACTACGTGTATGATATTTGGGAAACCTAACACATTGAAGGCTGCTCATTTATTGGGCTAGCACCAAATTGTTTCCAAAGTAAAATATAAGGCACCAATTTAGTGCATTAAATTTAGCAAAGAAAATTCATTCCTATTTGGTTCTTTCTCACAACCATAACATTGTTTAATACCACTGGAATATTCTACCTGTATTTAAACACTAAAATGTAAAACAAAAATTCAGATGAAATCATGAATGATAATTAGTCATCATAAAACATATCATTGGTTTATTTTATTGATTATTCCTTCTGTAATATAATCATTCATAAATTTATAAATGACATAAGCACACCAAATAAAAAAAAAATCACTAGCATCATTATGTTGATAATTCATTAGTGAGCATGGCATAATAGAGACAAAATAAGTTGTTGGTAATTCCATCGGTGATCAAATTCATATTGCCAATGAAATTAACCAGTCGTATATTTGTATATTATAAGTGGTAAGTCCTATAATTTTTTTGAACTTTCTAAAACTTTTCAAGGGACCTAGTTTGTCAATAATCCCATTTATAATTTTCAATTTCAAAGTCTTGTAATTTTTTTCCAACTCTTAAGAAACTTCTGATGGACTTATTAAGTAGTCATTCTGTCTGTGATTCACAATCCTTTGATAATTTTGTTATTGTTGTATTTAACATTTTAAAAAAATTAAAATATACAAAACATAAAAAAATTAAAAGAAATAAAACAAAAATCAAAAATCAAATTTTTTTTAATTCTTTTAAAAAAATTATTGAATCCAACTTATGTAGCGGATAAAAGCTGAAATGAAGGAGAAAGAGGAGGTGGAGGAGGTGGAGGCAAATCTTGGCTAGGATTAGATAGGCAATGAGGTAGACCACATGTACCATTAAGGCTTAACAATAACTCCTTGTACAATCACCTGATTCAAACTGATTAGTACTTAAAAGTGCATTTTTATCATGGTTTTATATCATCATTTTGCACTTGAAGTATCAATAACTCCTTAACTAAAGTACATTTTATAATAATCTATCTAATAATATAAGATACCTTTAATTTGTGGTAAATGTCCATTTTAAATGCAGGCCTATCACATAAATGAAATGATTGATTGATGACTTTAAGAACTTCAATTGCAAAGGCAAAAAGATGATCAAACTTAGAAAAGAGATGTTGGTGCAATCCAAACCGGAACACTATTCGGTAATTGAGTCATATCTAAAGCTATAAATCCCAGATTTAGGTCTATTTTATATGGATGGAAAGGTAAGACATAGGCCTACAACTTTCCTATGGAGCCCAAGATCTTAAAAGGCCATTTTGAAGTCCAAATTATAGCAACAACAAAGAAGCCCGAATCTGTCCTCTAGCCCGAGCACTGTTCAGTATTGTGGCCATATTTGGAGTTCTAGAAGTCCAAATGAGCTGAATTTTTTACACAAGATATCTGAGACAAATGCCTACAACTTTCATGAGTGGCTCCAATTTTGACTTTATCAATGATGTTTTGGGCAGACAAGAAAAGATAAGGATTGTCACCAAGTCAAGAGTTGGCCACCCACTTCTTAATTAGTCATCAAATCAATAGTTCCCAATTTTGGCCTATAAAAAGAGGCATTTGCCATGCATTTGGGCATCTTGGTGTCCAGATCAAGATCATGCTCTTCTTTTCTCTGTTTGTATTTTTTATAATGTTTATGCTTTGTTTCCATTAATATTATGTTTTTTTTGTTAAAAGTAACAACTAAGGGAATGAGATTGTATATAATTAAAAAAAATAAAAAAAGAAAAAAAATGATAATAATAAAAATTTAGATAAGTTTGGTTTTGTAACCTCTCTAACCTAAGCAATTAAGCCTGAAGGGGTGTTTTAACACCTAATACCCTAAAGTCAACTGACTTGGGAGCTATTGGCCTAACGTTTGTTACATGGGTTGAGGAGAAAAGTTTAAGGGAATCAAACATTGCACTATCTACATATCAGTTTCTGGGACCCGAGTTACTAAGCTTGTAGGGGTGTCTGAACACCTAATGCCCTAAGACCAACTGGTCTGGGAGTCATTAGCTGAAAGCTCGTTGCATGAGTTAAAGATGCATGGTGTTTTAAATTATATGTATATTAAAAAAAAGATAAAAATAATAATCCCAACCCAAAGAAGTTAACCTTAAACATTAGAACAAAAATTTTGTTTTTTTCCAAGAAAAGCCTCATAATTATGTGTTGATACATTGAGCACAAAAGAAAGGTTTATGAATATCTTGTTAAGAAGTATTGAGCAGGTATATAAATTTAACAAGAGTTTGTTTATCTGGATAGAGTAACGGAAGTTAAATGATGAATACCTTGCTTTGTGGAATTTGCAAATTGTTTTTCTATTTTAACGTTTTTATTACTAGGAACTAGTAATAAGCTAGTTGGGGGTATGATTAGCACTCAAAAGTGCATTTTTATCATGGTTTTATATCATCATTTTGCACTTGAAGTATCAATAACTCCTTAACTAAAGTACATTTTATAATAATCTATCTAATAATATAAGATACCTTTAATTTGTGGTAAATATCCATTTTAAATGCAGGCCTATCAGATAAATGAAAGGATTGATTGATGACTTTAAGAACTTCAATTGCAAAGGCAAAGAGATGATCAAACTTAAAAAAAAGATGTTGGTGCAATCCAAACCGGAACACTGTTCGGTAATGAGTCATATCTAGAGCTATAAATCTCAGAGTTAGGTCTATTTTATATGGATGGAAAGGTAAGACATAGGCCTACAACTTTCCTATGGAGCCCAAGATATAAAAAGGCCATTTTGAAGTCCAAATTGTAGCAACAACAAAGAAGTCCGAATCTGTTTTCCAGCCCGAGCACTGTTTAGTATTTTGGCCAAATCTGGAGTTCTAGAAGTCCAAATGAGCCTATAACTTTCATGTTTTTAAGTGGCTCCAATTTTTACGTTATCAATGATGTTTTGGGCAGACAAGAGAAGATAAGGATTGTCACCAAGTCAAGAGTTGGCCACCCACTTCTTAATTAGTCATCAAATCAATAGTTCTCAATTTTGGCCTATAAAAGGAGGCATTTGCCATGCATTTAGGCATCTTGGTGTTCAGATCAAGATCATGCTTTTCTTTTCTCTCTTTGTATTTTTTATAATGTTTATTCTTTGTTTCCATTAATATTATGTTTATGCCTTTCATTTCCTTTCCTTTACTTAGTTAACTTTTATGTTCTTATTTTGTTTATCTATTTTTCTTTCTTTGATTATGTTTAGCTAAGTTAATTATGTCAAGGTGAAAAGGTTACACTAATGGTGTAAGAATAAGTATAATGTAAATTTAATATGGACTTTAATGTTTGATACTAACATGTTTTATATTTGTTATCTTGTTCATTTTTTAATACTTTGCTTGTTAAATGACTAATCTTGATTTATGTTGTATAACACTTGGTACAACAAATGCTTGGCACTTTCATAGCCTATATTGTATGGTATAACCGACACCTGAGCTATGAAAGGAACTTGATTTGTTGTTAACATAAGTTATAATCATGAATGCTTGACGAGATTTACAAGTATTAGCATTAATCGAATAAGATGACTAATGTAATCATGTTAACAATTTATAATCTGATTGTAACCTCCTTTATGTGTGGTTTCCAATTGAATAATAAGAGTTTATATTATACTTGTTTGACATACCATTAGTGAAATCTCTAACCTTGACACTTGTTATTATCATTGTTTAATCCTAGCTTTAATATTTCATCTCAAAGTTCTCATCTTCTTCTTCTTCTTTATTATTGTTATTATTATTATTAGTACTATTATTATTATTATTATTATTATTATTATTATTATTATTATTGCTGTTATTACTATTATTGTTGTTATTGTTGTTATTATTATTGTTGTTGTTGTATTATTGTTATTTATAATTTGTACAATAACCTCCTTGTGGTTCGACCCCGGTCTTGCCGAGTTATTTATTATTTCAACACTCCTGCACTTGGGAGAAGACATCAATTTTTTTTTCGTGTCACAAACCATCTCGGACCTAAGTTGAGATGCCTAAGCTTTAACTTATTCTTGTATAATCTGTTGAACAATTGAAGATCAGGAGCTCAAATCTAATTATAAGGAACCAACAGTCGATGGACTCCAAACAGTCTGTATATCCTTGGCTATAATATTTGAGATACTACAAACCTAATTTCTATTAGATCAACCACATGATCCAGCCTTTAACCATAAATTTGGACCAAGTTCTAGATGGGTCAAAGGCTCATTCCTATATCTCTCTTGAAATTAAATGTTATATGTTTCATGAGAAAAATAAATTAAAAAATAATAACTTAAGAAAATAATTATTGAAATCTAAGTTACTATGAACTTTTGAGCTCGGCTATCCATAAGTTGTTGCATCACCTTCTGATGGATTTCATTTCATATATGAGTTTTAGTAAAAAGCTCCATTGATCTTGGATCGTATCCAAGAACTGTAGCTTACAAAAAGAAGATATTGTTAGGTAAACATTAACAACAATTTAAAAATAATATATGTAATTAAACAAAATCTTATCATTCGTTTCGTATGCGAAGTGAACATAATGGTTCCACTGGTGTGTATGATAATTGAGCCATAAATCTCTACATTCAAGTTCTCCACACCAGATTATAACTACAACATGAAATGCTCAAATGTTTGAAACCCCTCCCTATAGTCATGTCTTCCTAGCTTGAAAGACCTCTTTCTTTTGCATATTTTATTGATTTTTTTTTAAGTATTATACTAGAAATCATACAACCTGGTATGCAAAAATAAATTATAGTTAAGATTATGAAATATTTTTTTTAACATTTTGAATTCAATCTCATTTAATTGCATTATAATTCTTTCACACCCTCTTGGCAATAACATTGTTAGCCTCCTAGTAATTGTTTTCCCTACACATCAATTTTAGAAAATAATTAGTTTATTACAAATAAAAAATAGACTAAATTTAATAATAACAAAACAAAGTTATTTTTGTATATATTAATCTTGAACTTTCCAAACCAAGCATCAATCATAGATTTCCATTCAAGATTTTTGGAAACCTAACGATTAGAATTTAAAAATGCACTTTTATCAAGGTTTTATATTATCATTTTGCACTTGAAGTATCAATAACTCCTTAACTAAAGCATGTTTTATAATAACATATCTAATAATATAAGATACCTTTAATTTGTGGTAAATGTTCATTTTAAATATAAGTCTATTACATAAATAAAAGGATTTATTGATGAGCTTAAGAACTAAAATTGAAAGGAAAAAGAGATGGCCAAACTTAGAAAAAAGATGTTGATGTAGTCTAAACCAGAATACTGTTCGGTAATTGGGTCATATATGGAGCTGTAGATCTTACATTTACGTCTACTTTATATAGATGGAAAGATAAGACATAATCTTACAACTTTCATGGAGCCCAAGATTTAAAAAGACCATTTTCAAGTCCAAATTGTAGCAACAAGGAAGAAGTCCGAATCTATCCTACAGCTCAAACACTAGTCAGTGTTTGACCCATATCTAGAGTTTTAGAAGTTTAAATGACCTCTATTTTTTTTCTAGAAAGCTGAGATAATTTTCTATAACTTTTATTTTCAAAAAGTTCCACATTATCAATGATATTTTAAGCAGACAAGAGAAGATAATAATTATTACCAAGTCAAGACTTGATCATGACACGACTAAAAAATTGATGTCTTTTCTCAAGTGCAAGAGTGTCGAAGTAATAAATAACCCGGCAAGACTGGGATCGAACCACAAGAAGGTTAAATGTATAAATCATAAATGATAATAACAACAACAACAATAATAATAAGTACTAATAATAATAATAAAGAAAAAGAAGGAGAAGATAAAGAAAAAGATGAGAACTTCGAGATGGAATATTAATGTAAGGATTAAACAATGATAACAATAAATATCAAGTTTAGAGGATCCACTAATGGTATGTCAAACAAGTATAGTATAAACTCTTATTATTCAAGTGGAAACCACACACGAAGGAAGTTCCAATCAGATTATAAATTGTTAATATGATTACATTAGTCATCATATTCGATTAATGCTAATACTTGTAAATCTTGTCAAGCATTCATGATTATAACTTATGGTAACAACAAATTAAGTTCTTTTCATAGCTTAAGTGTTGGTTATACCATACAGTATGGACTATGAAAGTGTCAAGCATTTGTTGTACCAAGTGTTATACAACATAAATCAAGATTAGTCATTTGACAAGCAAAGTATTAAAGAGTGAACAATATAATAAATACAAAACATGTTACTATCAAACATTAAAGTCCATATTAAGTTTACACTATACTTATTCTAACACCATTGGTGTAACCTTTTCACCTTGACATAATAAACTTAACTAAACATAATGAAAGAAATAAATAATAATTAAACAAAATAAGAACTTAGATAAGATAAAAGTTAGCTAAGTAAATGAAAGGAAATGAAAGGCATAAACTTGATATTAATGAAAGCAAAGCATAAACATTACAAAAAATAAAAAGAGAAAACAAGAGCATGATCTTGATTTGGAAACCAAGATGCCTAAATGCATGGCAAATGCCTCCTTTTATAAGCCAAAATTGGGAACTATTGATTTGATGACTAATTGAAGAGTGGGTGACCAACTCTTGACTTGATGACAATCTTTATCTTCTCTCATCTACCTAAAATGTCATTGATAACGTCAAAATTAGAGCTACTTGAAAACATGAAAGTTGTAGGAAATTGTCTGAGCTTTCTTGTGTAACAAATTCAGGTCATTTGGACTTTTAAAACTTTAGATATGGGCAAACACTGAACAGTGCTTCGGCTGGAAGACTAATTCAGACTTCTTTGTTGTTGCTACAATTTGGACTTGAAAATGGCCTTTTTAGATCTTGGGCTCCATATAAAAGTTGTAAGCCTATGTCTTACCTTTCCATCCATATAAAATAGATCTAAATCTAAGATCTATAGCTCCAAATATGACCCAATTACCGAATAGTATTATGGTTTAGAGTGCACCAACATCTCTTTTCTATGTTTGGTCATCTCTTTGTCCTTTCAATTTCAGTTCTTAAATTCATCAATCAATCCTTTCATTTATGTGATAGGCCTGCATTTAAAATGAACATTTACCATAAATTAAAGGTATCTTATATTATTAGATATTTTATTATAAAGCATGTTTTAGTTAAGGAGTTATTGATATTTCAAGTACAAAATGATGACATAAAACCTTGATAAAAAATATACTTTTAAGTACTAATCAGGCCACCTACTCATCTATTAGTCATGAAATCAATAGTTTTAATTTTAGCCTATAAAAAGAGGCATTTGTCATATATTTTGGCATCTTGGTGTCTAAATTAAGATCATGCATTTGTTTTCTCTCTTTGTATTTTTGTAATACTTAAGTTTTATTTTCATTAATATATTGTTTATGCCTTTCATTTCTTTTTATTTTCTTAGTTAGCTATTATCTTATTTATGTTTTTTTTTCATATTTATTTTTCTTTCTTTCATTATGTTTAGTTTATTATGTTAAGGTGAAAAGGTTATACTAATGATGTACGAATAAGTATAGTGTAAACTTAACATGGACTTTAATGTTTGATACTAATATATTTTATATTTGTTATCTTGTTCACTGTTTAATACTTTGCTTGTTAAATGACTAATCTTGATTTGTGTTGTATAACGCTTGGCATAACAAATGCTTGACACTTGCATAACCCATACTGTATGGTATAACCGACCCCTAAGCTATGAAAGGAACTTGAATTGTTGTTAATATAAGTTTTAATCATGAATGCCTGATGAGATTTACAAGTATTAGCATTAATCGAATAAGATAACTAATGTAATCATGTTAACGATTTATAATCTAATTGGAACCTCTTTTATGTGTGGTTTCCAATTGAATAATAAGAGTTTATACTATACTTGTTTGACATATCATTAGTGGATTCTCTAACCTTGACATTTATTGTTATCATTGTCTAATCATTACATTAATCTTTCATCTCAAAGTTCTCATTAACTTCTTCTTCTATTATTATTATTATTATTAATACTACTACTACTAATATTACTCTTATTGTTGTTGTTGTTGTTGTTGTTGTTCTTGTTGTTATTGTTACTATTATTGTTGTTATTGTTGTTGTATTATTATTATCTATAATTTATATAATTAACTTTCTTGTATTTCGATCCTAGTTTTGCTATGTTATTTTATTACTTAGACATTTCTGCACTTGAAAGAACACATCAATCTTTTAGTCGTGTCATGTTTTTGGCGTCGTTGCTAGGAAGGTAAATTTTTATATAGATTATATTATTTATTTTACTTTCTTTTTTCACTTTGCTTATATATAACTTTATTTCTTTTCTTTTATTTCTTCTTCTTTTGTTTTCCAATTCATTTTATTCTATTCCTACATGTGCATGAGAGTGTGGTCATGTACATTAAAGGGTAAACTTTATAGAGTATCCTTATCATTTTCAAAAATATAGCCAAAGAAGATAATCAATCAATTCATAATGAGAATAATCATGTTAGAATACTTAGAGACTACATGAATCCCACAAGAACAAGTGCGCCATCATGCATAGTTTTCCCTCCTGATGCATCTCATTTTAATTTTAAGCTTGATATTTTTCAACTTTTATCTTTTTTTCATGGCTTAGATTTGGAAAATCCACACTTGTATTTAAGGGAATTTGAAGAGGTTTGCAACATGTATAATGACTTAAATTGTAGCATAAACACCATTAGATTAAAACTTTTTCCTTTTTCATTAAAAGATAAAGATAAAACATGGTATAAAATTTGTGACCTAGATCTGTTCATGCTTGGGATGAAATGCAACAATAATTTTTAAAGAACTTTTTTCCATCTCACAGAAGAAACTCTTTCAAAAGACAAATCACCACTTTCCCTCAAAAACCATGAGAAACATTTCACCAATGTTGGGATAGGTATTGAGACATGCTTAATATGTGTCCTCATCATGGTTTTGAAATATGAAGATTGATTTCATATTTTTATGAAGGGTTAACACCTAGAGATAAACAATGAATTGATATGCAATGGAATTTTTGAAGATAAAGACCTTGATGAAGTAATGGAGTACTTAGACTTGTCAGCTAAAAATGCTCAAAATTAGGACATTGTAGGTACTTATGAGGCACTAGGTAAAACTCACCCTCATACATCTAGTGGAGGTATGTACAATCTTAAGAAATATCATAACCTCCAAGCCAAGTTTGCATCTTTAGTTAAAAAGTCGAGGTATTAGAATGAAAAAAAAATGGTCAATAAAATTTATTGTAAACATTGTGTGTCAAAATATATGACACAAATAAACACTCAGCCAATGAGTGTCCAACCTTGCCTTCTTTTAAGGAATGTCTCTATGAATAAGCCTATGTTTTAAACAATTCTCAAAATCCTAATTATAACCTATACTCACAAACATACAATCTTGGTTGAAGAAATCACCAAAATTTCAGTTAGAAGAGTGACAATGCACAAACTTTACAATCATAGTTTTAAGCACACCATAATTTTTAAAATTCTCATGGATATGCACCTCTTTATGCTCCACCTCCTAGAAGAAATCTTGAGAAAACATTTCATGCATTCATTGAAAATCAAGAGACAATCAATACTCAACTTGCTTAAAACATGACAGATTTTAAAGATACTCTTGCAAAATTGACATCTGGTCTCAGTTTTCAAGAGAAAGGTAAGTTTCCATCTCAACCACAACAAAATCCTAAAGGGCAATACAATGCAAATGCAAGTAGTTCTGGAAGCCAACACATGAATCAAGTCAAATTAGTCACCACTCTTCGTAGTGGTTAGGTTATTGAAAAACCCACTCTTGAACCTTGTGAGAAAAATGATGAGTGAATCTCTAAGGGTAAGGAAAGGGTTGAATATGAAATTTGCAAAAAAAAAAAGACTAATTCCCCGCTAACACTTCCATTTCCTCATGTCATGATGAAACAAAGGAAAGCCAATCACAACTCTGAAATCTTTGAAACTTTCAAACAAGTAAGGATCAATATATCTTTGTTGGATGCTATTAAACGTTCTTTTCTTACAACTTTTAATGCATTAACTAGTTGTGACAATGGATAGATGAAGCTATCTTTTGGAAATATGACATTGAAGATGAATATTTTCAACATTTGCAAACAACCAAGAGATGATAATGATTCACAGGAAGTAGATCTTATTGACGAATTAGTTTATGATTAATTTGAATTTACTTTAAGTGAAAAAGAGTTTGATAAATTTGGAGTTATACAAATCATTTATTCTCAGGAAGAAATCATAGATGAAAAAGGCACAAAAAATATTAATGTAGATATTTTATCAAGAATGATAATGATTCGATATCGACATCACACCAATCGATGATTACTTTCCTGACGAATCCTTACTTTCTTTTAGTCTAATGCCTTGGTATGATAAAAATATCAATTTTCCTCCTTCAAGAGATTTGCCAAGTCTTTGAAGTACCTAAGATAAAGGAAAGTTTTTAAATGAAGTAAAGAACTTTTACTAGGATAACCCTAACTTGTTCAAATATTAATATTATCCTAATCAAATATTTCAAAGATGCATTCCACATAATAAGGTAAGTAGTGTCATTAAACTTTGTCATTCTAAAGCATGTAGGAGTCATTTCTCGTAAAAGAAAACAACTATGATAATCTTTCAAATAGATTTTATTGGCTCATCATATTTAAGGACACGCATGCATTATGGAAAACTTGTGAAAATTGTCAAAAAGTTGATACTGGTAAAAAAAAATTGTTTTACAATTCTCAACTCCATTATTCCCTAGAGAGCTAAGATCAAGATGGAGTAGTCCATTTATTAAGAAACATGTGTATCCATATAGGGTTTTTGATTTTGAGAATCCAAAGAATGACAATGTTTTTAAGATAAATGGACATCGTTTGAAAGTTTACTTTAATAATTTTCCTAGTAAAAATGAATCCAATGGTTTGAATGATCCTATAGATAAAGGTTGATTATTTTATTTTTTGCATATTGTTTTTATGTTTTGTTTTTTTTGTGACTTTTGGTTTGCTAATCTGTTTCACCCTGGTTAAATGGCGGATAACGGTACTATGTGACTCTTAAGTTGGTTCTTTCAATTTTCCATGATAACTGATATCTGTGTATATATTTGTTCAATTCCTTGTTCCTTCTTTTCTATTTGGATCTCTTTTCCATTTTTTATTTTAAAAAATGGACACCACTCTTTAAAAATTAAAAATGTATTTTTCTACTTTACCTCAAAATGCAATTACAAAAATTAACTAAGCTAGGTGTGAAATATTGAGGTTATTAATGAACCATGGAATTTCTAAAGAGATTTGCTAGTTAATTAAAGTAAAGGTCCGATTATCAGGTGAGCCTTCCAATTCTTTCATTTCACACATGCTTGGAATAGGTGAAAGCACTTTTGCAAAGAAACATCATGCAAAACTGAAAGTCTATCATCGATTTGCCAAATGGACTTGCAATGCACAATGTTTTTGTTTAAGAATGACATCTATAAACCGTGAAGATAAAATATTATTCATTAAGGATGGTCTGAGTAAGGGGTCTTTAGATAATCTTCAATTGACTCTTGAGACGCATTCTAGTGGAGATGTGCATTGTACAATTCATGATTTATGATCACTATTCCATAAAGAACATGCTCGACATAGTCTTGGGAATCTGACCAAAAAAGAGCTTGTTTGCCAGTTTTTAAAAAAATTGGATGGGAAGCATATCTCCAACACATAGAGAGCATTTAAGCCGTTCTTGGACTTAAAAGCAAAGGAAGATGTGAGCCACAATTACAACTGTGATTTGAGTCTTAGTTTGTAAAAACTTGTGTCTTTTGGGTTTATTAATAGCATAATATTTGTGTTTTATTGTTTTTTATATTTGTTTAAGTGTTTTTCAGGTTTGTTAGTGTTTGGTGTTTCAAGTGATGTCTTTATATTATATCTTTTTATCTTAGAATATTGAGGACAATATTTTATTTTGGTTTCGGGGAGAGAGTAGTAGTTGATATTAAAAAAAATTAACTAACTATATTTCTATTTCATAAAACATGTGCTAAATTGTTGTTACTAGGATGGCTAAGTAAAGGAGCTCTTTTGTCAAAGTGACTCTTGAGACTCATCTTAGTAACCATTCTTAACAAGGTTTATTATAATACTTCTTAAAATATTTAGGTTTACAAACTCTCGCATTATTATCAATTAATTCTGCTCATATACTCATTTAACATGTATTCTTAAACTTTAATTTTCATATACACACACTTTCATATATGATTGTAGGTTGCACATGGGATTATTACATTATTTATGTTCTTTTGTTAAAGGTAACAACTAAGGAAAATTGATAGTATATAATTTGAAAAAAAAACAACAAAAAAAGGAGCAAAAAAAATTGATGATAATAAAAATATAGATAAGTTTGGTTTCGTAGCCTCCTTAACCTAAGCAATTAAGCCCGAAGGGGTGTTTTAATACCTAATACCCTAAAGTTAATTGACTTGGAACCTATTGGCACAACGCTTGTTACATGGGTTGATGAGAAAAGGTTAAGGGAATTAAACATTAAACTATCTCTATATCAATATCTACAACCCGAGTTACTAAGCTTGTAGGGGTGTCTCAACACCTAATGCCCTAAAACCAACTAGTCTGGGAGTCATTAGCTGAAAGCTCATTACATGGGTTAAAGATGCATTATGTTTTATGTTACATGTATATATATTTAAAAAAGAAAAAAAATCACAACATATGGAAGTTAACCTTTAACATTAGAATAAGAATTTTGTTTTTTTCCAAGAAAAGACTCATAACTATGTATTGATATATTAAGCATAAAAAAGTGGTTTATTAATATTTTATTTAAGAGATATTGAGCAGATATATAAATTTAATAAGAGTTTATTTATCTGGATAAATTAATACAAGTTGAATAATAAATACCTTACTTTCTAGGCTTTACAAATTATTTTTCTATTTTAATGCTTTGATTACTAGGGACTAGTAATAAGCTGGTTGGGGAGGTGATTAGTGCTTAAAAATATTTTTTTATCAAGGTTTTATGTCATCATTGTGCACATAAAGTATTAATAACTCCTTAACTAAAGCATGTTTTATAATAATATATCTAATAATATAAGATACCTTTAATTTATGGTAAATGTTTATTTTAAATGCAAGCCTATTACATAAATAAAAGGATTGATTGATGAGCTTAAGAATTGAAATTGAAAGGACAAAGAGATAGCCAAACATAGAAAAGAGATACTGGTGTAGTCCAAACCGGAACATCATTTGATAATTGGGTTATATCTGGAGCTGTAGATCACAATTTTAGGTTACTTTATATAGATAGAAAGATAAGACATAGGCCTACAACTTTCATATGGAGCCTAAGACTTAAAAAAATCATTTTCACATCTAAATTATAGCAACAACAAAGAAGTTCAAATCTGTCCTCCAGCCCAAACTTAATTTCTAGAACTCCAAATGATCTTAATTTTTTAAACAAGAAAGCTGAGACAATTTCCTACAACTTTCATGTTTTCAAGTGGTTTCAATTTTGATGTTATCAATGACATTTTGGGCAGATAAAAGAAGATAAGGATTGTCACCAAGTCAAGAGTTGATCACCCACTCATCAATTAGTCATTAAATTAATAGTTTTCAATTTTGGCCTATAAAAGGAAGCATTTGCCATGTATTTAGGCATCTTGGTTTCTAGATCAAGATCATGCTCTTGTTTTCTCTCTTTATATTTTTTGTAATGTTGATGTTTTGCTTTCATTAATATCTTGTTTATGCCTTTCATTTCCTTTTATTTACTTAGTTAACTTTTATCTTATTTATATTTTTATTTTGTTTATTTATTTTTCTTTCTTTCATTATGTGTAGCTAAGTTTATTATGTCAAGGTGAAAAGGTTACACTAATGGTATAAGAATAAGTATAGTATAAACTTAATATGGACCTTAATGTATGATACTAACATGTTTTATATTTGTTATCTTATTCACTCTTTAATACTTTGCTTATTAAATGACTAATCTAGATTAATGTTATATAACACTTGGTACAACAAATACTTGACACTCTCATAATGCATACTATATAGTATAACTAACACCTAAGTTATGAAAGGAACTTGATTTGTTGTTAACGTAAGTTATAATCATGAATGCCTGATGAAATTTACAAATATTAGCATTAATTGAATGAGATAACTAATGAGATCATATTAATAATTTATAATCTGATTAAAACCTCCTTTGTGTGTGGTTTTTAATTGAATAATAAGAGTTTATACTATACTGGTTTGACATACCATTAATGGATCCTCTAACCTTGACATTTGTTATTATCATTGTTTAATCCTTACATTAATATTCCATCTCAAAGTTCTCATCATCATCATCTTCTTCTTCTCCTGCTTTTTCTTTTATTGTCGTTGTTGTTGTTGTTGCTGTTGTTGCTGTTGTTGTTGTTGCTGTTATTATTGTTATTATTGTTGTTGTTATTGTATTATTGTCATTTATAATTTATGTAATTAACCTCTATGTGGTTTGACCTTAGTCTTACCAAGTTATTTATTACTTCGACACTCCTACATTTGAGAGAAGACATCAATCTTTTAGTCAGGTCAATAACCACGTAACTTGAAATAATTTTCACGAGTATGCCTCATATTTTCACAATAAGAACAGCTATTACCTCCTCCCTCCACTAGTGTTCCTCCACTTAATGAGGGAGTCTCAGGTTTGGTCATTTATGGTGTAAATTGATGTTGTGAACTAGTTTTCGCTCCTTTAGAATCCATAGTAGTAGCTGGAATGTTTTCATTTTTTGTAAGGATAACTATTTGTCTAATATCTTTCCTACGGATATAAGCATAAACCTGTTCAACAATTGAAAATGGCTTTTTTTGAAGTACATCACTTTGAATCTTCTCAAGTCTGTCATCTAGTCTATCAAGGAAAGTATAAACTCAATCCTCTTGTAAAATAGGTTTGGTCACTTATATTTTTGTATATCGTAAGCACACTCTATTAGGTTTGGTTAGCGAAAATCAATCTCCCTCCATAAGCATTGAAGACAATTGTAGCATGACTCAATGGGTTCCTCAGATTGTTTCATTCTAGTTACACATCTTTTTACATCATATACTTGAGATGTGTCAGTCCCATCAAAATAGGTTAGAGCAATTAAATCCCATACCTATTTAGCAATAGAAAATCAAATAAAGTTGCTGACTAAGGATGAATTTATTGAGTCAAGTAACCAACCCTTCACAATATAGTTCTTTATCCTTCATCTCATAAACGTAGGATCATTGGGTTCTGGTCGTGGGAGATCATCATTTATATATCTTTACTTATCTTTGCCTAAGATAAACATCTTAATAATTTAGGACCATAAAGCATAATTAGTGTCATCAAGTCTGATACCAATCTGTGTAACGGCAATATCATACATTATTATTGGAGTTTGAGTTAAGGTTTAAGTCATTCACGTTATAAGATCTTCAAGGATTGCAACTATATTTGGTTGCTCTTATTCAACTAAATCAGTTGATGTTGCCAACACTTCCATTGTCATATGTTGCTATTGTGGTAGCAACTATTATTGTAAAAAATATTAGAGAAAAGACCTTCACTCTAATACCATATTAGCATAAGAGTTTTATTTGAAGAATTCTGCCACTTCTTATCTTTTGAAAGGAAATAACTACTATCCAAGCATAATCGGGATGTATATAAATAAGAGATATGTATAAATATGATAGCTATGGTTTCCTGGTATATAGAGATATATATACAACTCATGCCAACACTTATGACATTAGTTATTTGTTATGCAATAAGACACCAAATATTTTCACTCAGGCTTTGATTATAAGATATTGTCCTAATAATTAGCCTATTTTTATTCATCCAACTATGAAAACTTCCCACCACTAATTATTATATAAAAAAAAAAGCAATTCAATTTTAAAACTTAAGTTGCAAGGTAAGGTCTCAAAATATAATTTATATTATTCATTAACATACTTTTCTAAGTGAAAGCTAACATAACCAAAAGATTGATGTCTTCTCCCAAGTGCAAGAGTGTCGAAGCAATAAATAACTAAGCAAAACCAAGATCGAACCACATAGAAGTTAATTATATAAATTATAAATAACAACAATAATACTAATAATACTAATAGCAATAGCAATAGCAATAGTAGTGGTAGTAGTAATAAAGAAGAAGAAGAAGTTGATGAGAACTTAGAGATGGAAGATCAATGTGAGGATTAAACAATGGTAAAAACAAATGTCAAGATTAGAGGATCCATTAATGGTATTTCAAACAAGTATAGTATAAACTATTATTAGTCAACTAAAAACCACACATAAAGGAGGTTCCAATCATATTATAAATGATTAACATAATTAAATTAGTTATTTTATTCAAATAATGCTAATACTTGTAAATGTTGTCATGTATTCATGATTATAACTTATATTAACAACAAATCAAGTTCCTTTTATAGCACAAGTGTCGGTTACTCCATACGGTTAGGTTATGAAAGTGTCAAGCATTTGTTCTACCAAGTGTTATACAACATAAATCTAGATTAACCATTTGACAAGCAAAGTATTAAGAGTGAATAAGATAACAAATACAAAACATATTTCTATCAAACATTAAAGTCCATGTTAAGTTTACACTATACTTATTTTTACACTATTAATGTAACCTTTTCACCTTAATATAATAAACTTAGCTAAACATAATGAAAAGAGAGAAATATAAATAAACAAGTTAAGAATATAAATAAAATAAAAGTTAACTACGTAAAGGAAAGGAAATGAAAGGCATAAACAAGATATTAATGAAAATAAAACTTAAAAATACAAAGAGAGAAAGCAAAAGCATGATCTTGATCTAAAAATCAAGATGCCTAAATGCATGACAAATGCCTCCTTTTATAAGCTAAAATTTAGAACTATTGATTTGATGACAAATTATTGAGTGGGTGGCCACATCTTGACTTTGTGACAATCCTTATCTTCTTGTCTTAAGAAAACATCAGTGATAACATCAGAATTTGACCTAACCTTTCATATGAAAGTTCTAGAAAATTGTCTCAGCTTTCCAGGAAAAAAAATATTAGGTCATTTGGGCTTCTAGAACTCAAGATATGGACTGAACACTGAATAGTGTCTAGGCTGCAGGACAAATTCAGACTTCTATATTGTTGTTAAGATTTGGACTTCCAAACAGCAGAATTGAGTTTTGACTTTCATTTTTAGGCCTATATCTTAGTTTTCCATCCATATAAAGCAGACCTAAATTTAAGATCTACAGCTCTAGATATGATCCAATTACCGAACAATGTTCCTGTTTGGACTGCACCGGCATCTCTTTTCTAAATTTGACCTTTTTTTTATCCTTTCAATTTTAATATTTTAACTTATCAATCAATCCTTTTTTTATATATGATAGACCTGCATTTATGGTGAATATTTACCTTAAATTAAAGGTACCTTATGGTATCAGACTTGTTATTATAAAACATGCTTTAGTTAAGAAGTTATTAATACTTAAAGTGTAAAATGATGATACAAAACTTGATAAAAATACCTTTTTAAGTGCTAATCAAAAGCCCTTTCAACTTAAAACTTGCACAAGTTTATACTACATTGTGTTTAATTTTTATCAAATGAAAAAAGATGATGAGATTCGAATTCATGATCGCTTAGTCATCAAGGCTCTCATATCATGTAAAATAACCAATTCAACTTAAAAACTTAAACTATTAGGTAAGATCTCAATATTTGATTTATTTTATTCTTCAATAATTACTTGGAATTGTTATGATCATTTTTGTGAAATCTCTATGTTCATAACCATTTTTATAGAATTTGATTGTTTGAAGGAACAATTTCTTTTTATGATAGTTATATAAATAAGATAAAACATGATTTAAGTATGAATACTAGAGTACATCGATAGTCAAATTAGTTAATTTTATTACGACATTGATTGAGTCCATAACAATGAGACTTGAGGCGTTATTATAGACTATATAATGATAAAAATTAGAAGTAAATATTGACAACATTAGTTATAAAACATTGATCATTGTTTTATCTTGAAATGCAAGTGGTAAGGTTAATTCTGCATGATCATCACTAAGGGCAGAGCCTTTTACAAGGCTAACGACGGGTTGTGGCCTAGGTAAAATAAATTTAATAACCCGCTTTTCCTTTTATTTTTTATACAATAAACCTAGTGTCCCTTTTCCCTTTCAACATAAATTAATTAGCAACCATTAGCTACCCACTTTACTTTCCCTAGCAACATTAATTAATTAGGCACCCACTTTCCCTTGCAATACTAATTAATTAGTTATATTTTATAGCAAATCTATCTAAACATAAATAATTAATTGGTTTACATATCTTCCAAATAACTTGAATTTTGAAGAAGAATCTATACAGAGAGCCACAAGAATATAAAATCATTAGGTAAGAATTTACAAACCTTGACTTTTTATTTTGAATTCAATATTTCACATTCATTACAGTAGATTGTTAGTGAAGTAAACAGTAGACTGTATCCTAGAAATGGACGAATGCTAATACACTAGTAGTCTAGTATTAATAATTTAATAGTTATTTCAAAATTAAGTTCTCAAAATCTCCTAGTAGTTTGCATCACTAGTTTATCCTTCTATATTCTGCATTTTATGAATATTCTATTATGGCATTAGTATCTTTTCATCTTGCAACTGACTTTCTTAAGCCCTTTTACTTGAATAGGTTATAAATTATAATGGAAAATGAAGGAAATAGTAGATGAAAAACTATGTTTTCATTCTTTAAACCAAATGAACAAACATCAACCAGTAAAGGGCATTCTCCATCTAATATTGATGTGTCAAATCATAGTGAACAACCCCTCTTTTAAATGTTAAATAGTTGAAATTGATGTTAATAATGTTAAACGAGATTTTGGGTTACGAATTCCAGTGGGGAAACATCTTATTAATCAATAAGATGAAATTAAAAAAGCTTATATCAAAATGAGTCCATATCGACCTAAGTTAGTAGAGTATTCAAGGACTAAATCAGGGAGACAATATTGTTGATTTCAATACACTTGGTTTGATTAATTTTCTTAGTTAGAGTACTCTCCATCAAAGGATGTAGTATTTTGTTTTCCATGCTTTATCTTTGAAAACAAATTGGCTCATCATCTCACACTCACCACCGGAGGCTTTAGTAGTTAGAACATGGTTGGTTAATGATAGGGTTAGACGTGCACTTCTGATGCATGTGAAAAGTTCCACTTCACCACATAATAATGCTGTGAAATCTACTGAAGATTTAATAAAAGTAAATAGACATATTGATTAAGTATTAAATGCACAAACTATTAAAGAACTTCAAAAAAAATTGGTTGAGACTTTTAACAAAAATTAAAAGTTTGATGGCTTAGCTTACAAGCATATGCATTTAGAGTTCATGATGAATCTTCAGCTTCTAATAATCAAGGCAATTTTTTGGAGTTGATAAGACTTATGGGGAGACTGAATGTTGACATTAATGACGTTGTCTTAGAAAAAGCTCTAAAAAATACAAAGTATACCTTATCGATTATTCAAAAAGAGATTTTGCATATTCTCACGAACAAAGTGAGGGAAAAAATTTGTGAAGTTAGAGATGCAAAGTTTTGTATGTTGGTTGACGAAGCTAAAAATGCATCAAATAAAGAACAAATAGCTATTGGTTTAAGAATTGTTGACATTTAGGGTTTTCTACAAGAGAGTTTTTTTAGTATTATGCATGTTTCAGATGCTACTTCAACACTTCAAAAAGAAATTTGTGATATTTTTGCTTGATATAATTCGCATATTTTCAATATGCGAGGTCAAGGGTGTGATGGTGTTAGCAATATACGTGGCATATGGAATGGACTACAAGTTCTATTTCTCAAAGATTGTCATCTTTTTACATATTCTATACATTGCTTTGCTCACTGAGTATAACTGCCATTAGTTGCAGCAGTTGGAAATGAGATTTCTATTTGGTTATTTTTCTCAAAATTGAAAAACATTATCATTCTTATTTGTGCTTCTTCCAATCGTCATACCAAGTCCCATTATGCTTAGGCTATAAAAATTGCACATATGGTAGCTATTAGAGAATGTAAGGCTGGTAGAGGGGCTAATCAAACTAGTAATTTACATTAAAGCAGAACTACTCGCTGGAGTTCTCATTTGATTCTATTTGCAGCTTAATAGATAAGTATGGTGCAACTATTACTATTCTTGAAAATATGGTTCAAGAATGATCTTCTAATTCTATACGTGGAGAAACTAGAGGTTGTTTGATTGTGATGAAATCTTTTAAATTTAT